>VXBR01004077.1:723825-861825 GCA_013400215.1 Cisticola juncidis | reverse complement strand
TTGTTTTTTTTTTTTTTTTTCCTTGAAGTCTGACTCACTTTGTGAATTTGAGCATTTTGCATAATTCTTTTGCTTTGGTTTCCTCCCTGCAAAGTCAGCTGATAGTTCCAGAGGAGATCTTGAGTGGAAAAGTTTGATTATGGAAATTGCTTTTGTATTACTGTTAATGGAAGCAATATAATGCATTAGAAAATTTTAGCTCAGTCAAGGGACTTTGAGGGCAAAGGGCTCCACAGATTCACCAGTACCTGGTTTTTGAAGTACAAGCTATCATGATGTATGATGAAGAAAACTTTCAGCTTTGAGAAAAAAATACCACCCAAGAGTAAAGCAAAGAGTACAATCCTGTGACTGCATGGGTCAGACTTCAAAACTCAGTCCAAGTTCCTTGTGACTCACATGTGAATTCAATGCCAGTCAGTAATGACCACCAGCCATTATTCTTTGATGTCTGTTCAGCTTATATTGAATTTGAGGATGTTCTGCAGTATTTCGGTAGATGAATAGAATTTTGGAGGTGTGTTACCTCAAGGAGAGATTCTGGGCTTGTCCAGCCTGTTGCACTCTCTCCCTACCTTTCATTCCTCTTCCACAGGACACATCTAATTTTTGGTTAAAGATTGAGAGGGGTGAGATCTGTGCTGGTTGTCTATTCAGTGTCAGGAATATGCATTAAAACATCAGGGCATGTTACCACAATAATCTTATTGAAATTTGAGGCAATGGATGCTCACATATCAAAAATCCTACCTGTGTACTACATGGGGGCCAATGTGCTGCTAGAAGGCAACAAGCTGCCAACCTAGTAGCAGTGATAGATCAAAGCCAGTGAGTGATGTTATCCTAATGTCTCATAAATTATCAAGTGCTAAAAAAAGAAAAAGAGAGCTTCTGAAATTGGGAATTTAGTTTCTGGAAAGAAAAACTCAGAAGCCTGCTCACTGTGAACACATCCTTCGGCTTTTTAATAGAGAAGCCTGGGATGTGCCAGCAACAGAAGTTTTCTGGCCTTTGCTATGACTCTGGACATGAAAATGGAATTAATTTTGCCTAAATGTGGCCAGGTGTCTGGCCTCCTTCCACCATCAGTGGAGAAAACAGAGGTGATTTATCCAAGCTCTCTGTCCCTGAGCTGTGGAGGGAACCTGGATAGACTGCATGATAACTTAGGGACAGATAAAATAAGCAAGATGAATTGCTCTTTTACGCCTTCATTTGTTAAACAAATTGCACACTTTCCCCACAATTGTGCATAAGGTCTCCGTTTTACACAGAGAGAGGAACGTGAGGATGAGGTGAGCTGACTTCCCCCAGAGACAGACAGCAACATAACTGAGGTTCAAATGCAGATGCATCTGAGTCCAGCCCCCACCCTTCCTCTGCCTCTCCCCTACTGCCTTTTAAGTTCATACTGCCTCCAAAGGACAACAAATAACTGCTCTCTGTGCAGAAAACCATTTCCACTTCATGGGCCTAAAGAAGGGTCAAAAAATATGGCTGAGTGGACAAACACAGCCAGCTCCATCAGGCAGGTTTTGAGATTTAGGATTTCTTGTGGGACTTATGGGGCTTATTACCAAACTTGGCCAATTTCAGTTTCCTAAAGTAGGGTGAAATTTTCAGAAAATTTGTTTTGTGAAGAATTATGTAGTGATTTACCTGTCTTGCCTGGCAACAGCATTGCATTGTTACTGTTGCTCTTTTTGCCAAGCATATGGAAGCTGAGTGCTCCCTGGCTAGTATCCAGACATCCCAAATTGATGGGAATTGCCATGAGGGTTCTAGCTAATGGGAGACATAAAAAACGAGGCCTGTTTTATTTTTGCTTGTTTCTTTTCTTATGAGAGTTTTCTTCACAGAACAAACCCAGATATGACTGCGTGCAACATATTTCTTCTGTGTTGTCCCCCTGGGGATGAGTTACGCCAAGCTGAGATCAGTTTTGCTGTTCCAGCCCACTGGGCTCATCAGTTTAGTCAACTCACTTTTTAAATGGCCCTATTTCTCCTGACTTTGGAAAAAGTGGCAGGAATCTAATTGCACTTCTGGGCATGGGATGTAATGCCAAGCTGGTGGGATGAAGGAAGAGGAGGACTCTGCTTCTCAGAAGGACAAGAGGTCGCTGGCCAAACCCACTGAGGTGGCTTGGGTAACTTGTGAGTCAGTCATCAGCACACAGGATACACTTTAAGCCCCAGAGCTGTTGTCTGCACAATCCAGTGTAGAATGCTCAGTGGGTTTCTTATCCACAGGGACAGATGTTACAGAGAAGCTTAGATATGCACCTGTAGCTAGATTAAATGTTTGAGGGCCCATCTTCTTCAAGCCATTAGAGCCTGGGGTCCCTCTTCACAGACTGCTCTATTTGAACTCTCTGGACCAAACTATAGATTAATAGCTCTGTAGATGGAGAATTTTTTTTCCTAAACTGCATTTCTATTTCATTTTATGTGGCTTGCTAGATTAAGTTTTAGAGCTCACTCAGGGTTTTTTTTGGGTTTTTTTTTTTTTTTTTTTGTTTTTTTTTTTTTTTTTTTGTTTTTTTTTTTTTTTTTTTGTTTTCTAAGTGAGACCAGAAATTTTTACTGTTGTACAGTTTTGAAAGCTTTTTTTTTCCCCTTTTTGCCGTAAGCAAAGCTCAGGAAATTGAAGGTGATTCATCTTTAAGCAGAAAGTGATTTAAACCAAACAATGCTTTTTGATTTATGATAATGAAAAAGATTGCAGGTCAGATGAAAACTCACACTGCACCGATTTTTATGATAAGTATCATTACATTCCTGCACTCAGCTAATGCTCCACTACCAGTTTTATTTGTGCATTTTATTTATATTAAAACTTTTTATTTTGAGAATTTATTGCCAGGGTGTGATTGACAGTCTTGGAAAAGGCAGTGTGCTATTCAGAGAACGGATATAGAATTTCCGAATGCAGCTCTGCCTGTCTGCTGCAGCTCATCAGGATCACAACAAAAAAAGTAAAAGAACATGAGACTATCTTTCTGTGGTCAGACTAAAAGTAAAACTTGATATCTTGTCCTCTACAGTCACCCATAAGAGCTGCCTTGGGACTATCATGAAAGAAAGGGAAACTCAGGGTAATATTTTCTCCCCAAAATTTTCACAGTCACCAAGAATTTGTGGCTCAGAGACTTCCATGCTGGAGTCTCACATGCATAGGTATGCCCACAACATTACCACATGCACACATGAAGAATACACAGTTATCCTGTGGTAAGCTGTTCCACTTTCTTAGTTACTATTTTTTTTTATTTTATTGATCACTAGCAGGTTTCTTTGGGAAGTTCCCAGTTTTGGACTGAAAAGGGTATTCCCATATCCCTGGGTCTATGTCTCTCTCTGGGAAGACCATTTGGTTTCTGAATTTTTATTTAAGCAACAGAAATTCCTTTTGTGCTAACTTCATGCCTAGACTTGACTTAGAAGATGGCCATTAAAAGCTTTAAGTATTAATGAGCATTGATGATGGAGTCAATCCCAATCGTAAGATTTTTTTATCAACAGATTTTTGATTTTTAAGCTAAATAATGTATTTCATATCTATGGATTTATAGCTGCTGGAAGTACTTGTCTGTATTGCTTTTAATTTGTTTGATTTTTGTTCTTTTTTTCCTGCAATATAAATTTAAAGAGTTTTTTGCTTATTTAAACCTAGCTTTCAGGAATCTGCTTGACTCCAGGAGCTAGAGTTTTAAGAAATATGTCAAGTACAGTAAAACTGAAGACAAAGCCATAAGAGCTTGCAGCATTAGGATATTTATAGTGTTGTAGTTGTTTTGTTTTCAGAAAACTCATCCAGGAAACATCTAAACCATGCTGTACTTAACCTGGGCTGCTCCAGAGAGTCACAGCTGGATTCCATGTTTAGGAAAGAGAATCAGGAAAAGTAGGTCTGGAAAGGGCCTGTTAATACCATTTGTTTCTTCCCCCTTTCTGAAATAGGATTTCTGTGCCATTGTCCAAGCTAGACTTAAATTTTCTTCTGGGACACACAGCTTGCAGCCTTGCACCTATCCTAGTGCTTAACTATCCTTATCACAAGAAAGTTTTCCTAAACTAACCCTAAAGTCTAAACTAAGTCTCTCTTTCAGCAGCCTAAGCTTATTATTTCTTATCCCATCCTCCACAGAGATGCAAAATGTTTTATTTGCTGGTCCTTAGCAGCAGCTACTAGGAAAGCATTATCATGTTCTTCCTAGGTCATCTGTTCCCTATGCTAAACAGCCCCCATCCTCCTCTTTCTTCTCACAGGTCTTTGTTTCTAGACCTCTGACAGTTCACCTTATCACATTTGAATTCCCTTGTTTTGGCAGTGTCTTTACTGAGGCATGAAAGTGGTCCCAGCTGTTTCTTTGGGGAGGACACCAGGCCCCGGGCTGTGTTGCAGGTGGGAAGAGATGGACCATTTCTCACAACACAGTCCTGCAGAACCCCATCCTGTGCCTGAGCCGTGCCCCAGGGCTCCTTCTCCTGTTTGCCCATCCCTTTGTACACTGCTGCTGCCCTCCCAGCCAGTGGCTCCCACATTCTCCCACTTATGAGAAGCATTTTGCACTTTACCCCCCACACTGATGCCTTTGTGTGGATCAAGGCCCCACACCTGGGTACACAGCTGGCTCACACCTCGACTGGGAGACCTCTGGACTTACAGGAGACCCCTGGGGATGATGCAATGCAGAAGATAAGGGTTGCAGGGTCTGGACACAATCACTTTATTACTAAAAGCACTGGAAAAATACTGGAGGCCTTGAGGTCTCCCTGTACCTTATATTGCTTGCCCCTGGTCAGTGCCACAGGATAAAATGTATTACCTCTCTCCCATGAGACATGATTTCAAATAATGTCCAGTAACTTGTTTTTCTTATGACTACCTGCACCTGGGACTTGGGTCTCTTTGGCCATGTCTTCAGTTGTGAAGTTAAAGCTCACATTTCAGCCAAGTTTGTTCCACCTCTGCACAGGGGCTCAGCTGATAGTTAAGAGTACTGTACTTGATGTCTTTGGACTAGTGTTACCACCATTTAGGGACAATCCTCCAATGTGCCCTGGCATTTTTTGTGATCCAGCCTGTCTGGAGTGCACTATAATCACAATTCCTGCATGTCATGGATGTGGGTCCAATATGTCATAAGAGCTATGGTTCACTGATGAGTACCAAAATATTGCACTCTTCCCAGTAATTCAGTATGTTTGTAAATTTTTCGCTTCATGTGAAGTGGCCTTAAAAATGTGTTGAAACAGCGTTTTTATTATCTTAGTGAAGGAGTTGGCAATATCATAAACTTATCATTCCATCTTTCCTGCAATGGTCAAATCTGCCCAGCCCACTGGTGTCTGACACATTTTGCAGCTTACAGAAGCAAGGCACTATAAAGATTTTACCCACATCTCCTTCAAATGAGGTAAGCTGGTTTTGGCAGGCAGTGGTTTTCACCTCTGTCTGACCAGCTTTCATCAGTAAGTGCTCCGTGCTTGCCTCACACTGTGGAGCACAGGCTGTACTTGGCACTCCTTGCTACTACTGTAGGATGCAGATCTCCCTGGGCAGTGGATGAGTCACTTTGGTACTACTTCTCCCTGCTCCTGCAGCTCCCAGATGTCAGCAGAGCCTCCCAGTAGAACGATATGTGGAGTTTCTGACAAACCTGAAGGAATTAAGTGGGGACCTATTATTACTGCCCATCACCAGGACATCAAAGTGACATGATCTTATTCCTACACAAGCACAGAGCCTGCAACCTAATGCCAAAGATTAAAAGAAATCCTGGAAAATGCATGTGCTAGTACTGTCTTGTTTTCTTCTTGTTGCTCCCTACAGCTCTCTCTCCTCATCCTCCCACTCCTTCTTCTAAGAGGGCAGAGATGAGGAAGATTTGGCCAAGAGATTTAAATGTGTCTTTGAAAGGCACCTGATAAACTCTGTTCAGTTAAGCAGAAAAACTTGTCACTCATGGAAGGAGCATTAATGAGATCCATTTATGTGCTTTTCTTTATGATTAATTATTTGTTTGGTGTGTTTATTTTGATTATTGCCAGGAGGATCATAGATCCTGTGCATGGGTAACAGGGAGGGAGAATGGAGCATGAAGGAGGTGTTTGGGTTTAGATAGGACTGCCTGGAGCATGCAGGTTACCAGTTCCATGATTTTGTGCAGACATTGAGATTGAACTGGCTGAGATAGCAGCTGGATTACCTTGAATTAAAATGATCTCATCAACAGTTGTATTCTGCAAGCCTGTCAATTGCTCAGGCTTGTCAAATTACACCATGTCATTTTGATTAGCTTGATGGCTGGAGAGCTATCTCAGCCATTAGAAAAGATGGCTAAAACTACATCAAATGATTTGTATGTAACATAACATCGCTGTTGGGTTGCCAGCCTCTAAAAACTCTCTGACATCTCCAGTGTATCACTTCCCGCTGAGTAGCAACTTTTAATATAAAATAGAAGCTATTAGCAATGCTATATGGTAAAGTGCTCAGAAACTGGCCTTACTCATATTTTGTTTGGCTGCCAATAGTTTTAATCAGAGTTACCTTTTCTGAGTCATCAGTGTGACTAATACCCTTGTGAGGCCACCTAGAACAGCCCTTTTCTAAAACTGCTCGTCCTCTTCCCATAGAGCTACCTCTGATCCATAAAGGCAGCTTTGGCAAATCCCTTTGGTCTTCCATTGTATCACAGTCTACATCACAGCATTAAATCAAGTAAGTAAAAACATTGGTATGTTTCCTTGGGGACATCATTAAGTGTTCTGCTGAAAGGAGAAGTGGTTGTCATTTTTGATGCAAAATAAAATTAGTTAAGTGACTTGCCCAAACTCCCATTTTGAAGCAGTGTCAGAGCTAGGATTAGGATCAATCACCTGAATCCAAATAACAAGATTTATTCACTAAAAATAAAAAATCTCGGCTTTTCTAAACCCATCACATTGGATTTTCAGATTCAGTCTAATTGGGAATATTGACATATCATTTCAAACATTCCACTCTATTTATACCTCCCTCTGCCAGTATACCTCCATTACCACATTTCTGCCTGTATGGGCCATGTGTTAATTGTCAAAAACATTTTAATTCAGCAGAATTGCAGCTTGTTACTACATATGGTGAGGAGAAGAGGTATATTGTACTACCAGACATGGAACTTTTCTTCTGAGTCAAGAAGGAGATTATTCAGAGTCAGAGTCATGATCCTTTCTGTCCTTGGTGCAGAATGCAACAGAAGCCTTTCCCCACAAACAGGTTATTTGAAGCTTAAGGATATTTTAGGGAACATTATTTCCCATGGGGTTCAGTTTTCAGGGAGGTGGGTTTTATATGTTAAACCCATGGCAGCCCAGCAGATCTTGTTATAGATAGTAAAAGTATTTGTGTACTTCTGATAGCAACATAGGGATTTTATATTAACTTTTTAAATTAATTATGGTGAAAAGCTATTAATACAAAATTTGATACAGAATTTGCTCACATCTATGTGCAGCTTTGGGTTACTACAGCCTTTGAAGACCTATTCTTGTATGTGTAACAATTGTTTTACAAGCATCGATCTTAATGGGAGTGTTGTTTAAGTATTTTACTCCACATTTGTGCGGGTGCCAGCCAGTGCAACCTTGGGATTACTAAAGCTAAAATTGGTTTACTTGTGTTCTGTTGTTACTCTGGCACAGTGATGATGATATGTGTTGCATTGGCTCACGGCTCACAAAACCAGCTGGGCAAGCAACACTGAGTCAGGGGCCACAGGAGAGTGAGGACCAGGAGGAGGTGGGTGAGGGAGACAGTCACAGAGGAAGGTATTTCCAGACTAGTAATGATGGCTAAAGATTCCCCATTCTGTTGCTTTGTGGACACACACTAGAGCAGTTGCTTCTTATTTTGTTTCAATATGCAAGTGATGCAGGCACTGGATACCTTGGGTGGCATTGGTCATGGAGTGCAGCCTGAGAAGCCTCTGTGGCACTTCTGCTGTGTAAGTTAACATAGCATGGATCAGCATTCTTTAATTTAAATACTTATTAAAGGATTACCTAACACTGTCTGATACTGTGTATATACCTGTGTGTATATACAGATGACACTTAAAAAGCTGTATGTCTTCAACAGTTCTTCACCATCCAACTACAGAAAACTGTAGACATGTTTGTCTCTAATTAAATAGTTTCTGATCTAGGATTACATATTTTTAACTTCTATTTAAGGAGATTTCTCTAGCAAGTGCTGGGAAATACCTTTTTTTCCTTCTTTTTTTGTGTTTCAAATAATGTTTATGCTTCCATATGGATTACATGACTCAGCCTTTATCATTTATAGATTACAAAGTTGCAATTAAAGACTTAGATAAGACTAACAAGTTGAGCGTGGCACACAGAAGCATGATTTTCTCAAATTAAATTCTAACTAAATTTGAAATATGCAAAAAGACATCAATTCACAGTGCAATATTGATTACAAAGAGTTAATTTGTCTAATGAGTAAATTCTGAGAAATTCCCTAATGCTTAAAAAATGAAGATTGCCTGGCTCAGTGTGGTGTGGTCATGCCCTTCTTCTCTCTCTGTTCCATTATGCCATGAAAACGGAATTATTCTTGTTGGAGATTGTAGGAGAAGGGAACACAGGTGACCTGGCCCCTGATCAGTAACAGCTGTGTTAATTACCCAATACAGCCTCGCCCTGATGAGTTACAGCTGTATCCAATAAAGATAAATGTGATAAAAGGGAGTGGGGCTCGCTGGTGAGGGGGAACCTTAAGGAAGAGGGGATGAGAGGCTCATGAGGAAGAGAGAATCACTGCTGTGAGGTCAGTCTGGATCTGCAGTCAGAGCCTGTTGTTGGAACCTGCAGTCACAGTCTGGCCAGGTAAAAGCTGCAGCCAGAGTCTACAAACTGATACCTGCAGTCAGAGTTTAGCTAGGTAAAAGCTGCAGTCAGAGTCTGCACATTGATACCTGCAGTCAGGATGGTTGAGTTGTAAAGAGGAATAAACCAGGACCCTTTTTGTGCTGTGATAAATGAGAAGTCTGTGTCTCAGTTCATTTCTACCCTCTAACAAGAAGGTTGCTGCAACAAGACATGCTAAATGATTTTTTAGGGACTAATTCTTTAAAGCAGAAGATTTTTTTGATTGCAATTTATCCTGGATCCTTATACATTGTTTATGCGGTTGTCATTTATAAGTTTTATGTTTTCTGGTCATGGTGGGTAATGTTTACCCACCTCTGTTTGAATATTAATTTTAATCAAAATGCGCTGTTCTTCAGTAGAAGAACATATTTTCACAATAGTCATCTAAGATATGCTTTTCGCTTTTATGTTAAACTTGCAGTACTTGAAGTCCAGTGATTCTGACCAGGTGGTTACCCTTCAGTGCAGAATGAAAGGAAAGAAAGGATGTGCTGTGACTGCAGGATGAGGTAGGTACACTTCTGATAACTTGTTTGGCATTTGTGTGTTTGGTTGAACCAAGATACTGGGAGACTTTGAAATTTTTGTTCTCTTGCTTTTGTTAAGTGCAACTTTATCTCAGCAGTTCCTCTTGGAGTCTATACCGAGTTTTACTACGTGCCTGTACAGTCTTGCTTGTTTGCTTATTTATCCGTTTTGTTATTTATTCATTTTTCTGTGAGTACAGGTTAGGCAGGGAGAAGGATACCTCAGAGGAAAAGCTGGAGGCAATTCCTGTAGTAGAGAAAGTTTTGTGGTGTACAAATGTTTGAATTTCTGCATGCTCTGGCTTTGGCTTCAGAACCATGAAAAGCTCTGTCTTAATTTATAGGAAGGGGTACTGCAGAAGAAAAAACCTTTAGGAACGTGTATGTGTATGATCTTCCATGCTGGTAATTAGAGGGAGAGTTCTGCTCTTCATGCAAGGGCAGGTTCCTCTCTTCAGGCCTCCTCAGTGTTGTGGACCATTCATGTGAGATAGTAGTTTCAAGAACTGCTGAAGTTTGACTGCAAATTTCATGTTCTTTCTCCTTCAGATGAGTATTTATTCAAGTTGCTTTAAGTTACTTTCCACTGATCCAGGTATTTCATACTTAGGCTGAACTATAAAAAGGTCACATACAGTAATTAAGAACATAGTCTTCTTGTGAAAACTGAAGGAAAAATGTAAGCTTTAATTAAGTTAGGAAAAAGATGTCAAAAGCATAATTTTCTTATTCATCAGCTATTCTTTGAATGTACTTTGCTTTAGACACATGCACTCATAGATACTGTAATGCATTTGTTTGTTTTTAAAACAATTATTAAATCTATTACAAATTCTTTATGTCTGTGTGCAATCAGCACAGCTTTCACCTTGTTCATATTTGCAAAGTCTTTATTGCTGGTAATGATGTGAGCATGGAGGAATTGTGGTAAGAAATTCAAAAGTTGCCATAATCTAACGCACGTGATGGAAGTTTCATAAAATGTGTGTATATGGGTCATGATAGGGCATTATAAAGATTTTAGCAGAGGGATTACTATTATGTATGTTTAAAAGCAAGTTCCCTGGCAATTAGTGTGCTATGTAATTTTTTAATATAACTAAATACGACCTGTCTGCAGGAAATGGATGGTCTTAGATTATGCAGGGCCTCAGACGAGCACTCTGGAATATTTTAAACCAAAATATGCTGAATTTACCAATCTTTACTCCCTTCTAACCCCCTGAGGCCATGTTTCAGATCTTTGACAGCCTCCAAACCCACCCCTCATTTCTGCGAAACCCAGTCCCAAACCTTATCTAGCCCTCTTCCTCATCTGCCCAAATTCAAAAGCAGGATGCTAATGCCTGTGCCCACATATTTTAAGAGGTCCTATCCATTTTCTTTGCTCACAATTTCTGTTGGAAAATGGAAGAACTCACCTCACACATGAAGAAGGTATTCACTGAAATCCAGCCAGGGAAATTTCTGAAAGCATCACTTCTTCCTTGCCTATGACCCAGGGACAGCTGTCTTCTTTTCCTTCTCTAGGAGATGACTGGAAAGAATCTGTTGCTTTTACAGCTGTCAAGTGCATCTGACAATATTTGTCCTTATATTCATGTGCATGCTGCAGAAGGCAGATGCTTCATCCTTTTGTTTTCCTGATCTTGTATTCCCAGGAGGTTAAAGAGAATTAAATAAAATGTAGAAAGATTTAACATCAAGGATTTCAATGTTGTTAAGGAGTCTAATGTACTGTAGTTGTTCAAGCCTTTGATGTTTTCTTGTGGGCCTGTTTCTCCCTCACTGTGATTAAGCTCATAGTGAAGTCTAGATAAATATGACATTTACTTGCAAGCCTCTACTTGCTGCTATGGGGACATGCCTTGTTGAGTCTGTCTACTTCACTTTGGTCAGGAAAGCATGGTAAGTTTAACATGCTTATGCCAGATCTTCCTCTCTCCTGTCTTTGTTGTTAATAGCTTAAACATGTTTGTGAGTGTAATAATTGCCAATTTAACACATTTGTCTTCATTAGAGCCTTTCACCAAATGTCAGGTAATGAAGCCCTATCACGGTGGGTTTGGGAGGGAAAGGCCTTTTACAATACAGGAAAAATAGTGAAATTGAGGGACAGAGAACCCTATAAACTTAGATCTTCTACAGTGTCTGGGTAACTCAGATCTGGATTTTGTTAGGGTCTCTCCAATGGCAAAGCCATTTAGAAGATTTTTCTGTTCCTGCCCATATTTCCACCTAGAGTTTGTCTTTCCCCTTAGCCAAAGTTGTTCTGTGTTTGTGGAGACTTCTGAAAGGCTGATCATCAGCAACATGTTGCAAAGAGGACATCCTGGCCCCATCTCCTTATCCAGCCCTTAATGAGGATGTATGCCAATAGAAATTTTTCGTTATAGAGATGGAAATAAAACCAAACTATGACTCCAATTTTGCTCACAACAGTCCCCTTCAAAATAAGCCTCTGCTCATTGCCGTATGTACATGGAAGGGTAAAATTTCTCACCTTGCCTAAGGTGAAGAAATGTCACGTAAAGAATGTAATCAGCCCTTTTCTAATTTCTGTGTTTTGTTTGTTGTTTGATTTTTTTTTTTCTAATCTGCATTTTTTAATGACCTCTTTAATCCATAAATTCAGAAATGGCCAGCAGGGAGGCGCATGGATTAGTTCCTGAGATCTGAGGGAGGGCAAGAGCTTTGCCAATGAAGAATTGATATTTTGGAATAACTTCCATGGAGATGAATGTGATTTTAGTATAGAAAAAATAGAGGTATTGTGTGTGCATCTCTTTCTATATAGTAGGTCAACAGGACTATTAAAACCACTGTGTTCTCCATTTGGTCACAGTTTAACAGACTGAAATGGGGTCTCGCACTTGATTTGCTGTTCAACAGTGGCAATTCCTGTGTCCACAGGAAAGCAAGGGCAAACTCCCATGGAGCCAACATGTTGCCTACCTGTATCATGGGGTCCATGGTGGTGTCAGCTTTATGCACTGTTTTGCATGATTTTTATTTCTGCCCTCTCTGCATAGGTTTTAATAAAGGACATGTTAATGAGCCCTAAGTGACATTTATTATCCAGACAGCATATCATGGCCAGTTAGCCTGATGGATTGGTAGGAACTTGTCTTAGCTCCATGCCATTATTCGGTCCTTAATTAGGAGTTTTTCCTTAGTAAGTGCTGAAAACCATGAAAGGCTTTCAGATTTACCTGGTGTTATTTGTAAGGAGCAAGTGCTTCTTTTGCACACTCCAGAGGACACAGTCTTCCACCAATATCCATGAAGGGCTTTGCTCTAATTTCTCATTTATAAGAATTTAGTGTGCAGGGTCTGTCTCTGCATGCAGGAGAGAACCCAGGCAGATGTAGCAGGGCCAGTCCTTTAACTCCTTTAATTTTAAAATGTGTGAGAGGCACTTTATTTCTCCAAGTATGGAATCAGGACATGTCTATAGTTTACGTTTAGGGCTTACCTCTAGATAGGTTCATCCTCTGTATAACCCCAGTCCTTTTTTGCTGGACCAGCACACCTCTAATTGCATGGTCAGAGACTTGCTGAACTGCTGTAAGAGCTGAGCTCCCTCTTCTAATGGGGTATGAACAAGATGTTTGCCCTCCCAGAAAAACACTGTGGGCATTTCTGGCCAAAATAAAGGTATGGTGGCACAGACAATCACTGCATCAGGAAAAACCTCAAAGAGTATTTCTTTCCACAAGTAGTGGAAGCAAAAGGACTGTAACTGCAAAGTGTTAGCAACCACTCGGTGCCTTCTATCAAGTGAAAGAAAATTGTTCTTTGATCCTTTGGGAGATGCATTTGGATGTAGCTAGTTATGGAATATTTAAGGGAGCCTTGGGGGAAATTTCTGGTGAGAGAGTTTACTTTGCAGCCACTACCTGTGGTAGTTGCAAGCTGTCATGTTTATTTTTTGTCTCCTGGGGAGATAAAAACTGTGCCTGTTTCCAGTGATGATGGGGGCTTGCCCTGTAAAACACCTTTCTCTGTATATTACTGCAGTGTATTATTTTCGGGGAGGCAAAACTGAGCAAATCAGATTTGTTTACAACAAACAGAACTTGCTCCTTGGAGGCTGCTGTTGTGCGGCTTCCCCAGTTCAAAATGATGCTAATTTGCTCTCACCTAGTTATCAAGGGGAGGCTCTGTGATTTCAGATATGTCACCTGCTGGAAATAACTAGAAGACTAAAAATATATGCAGTTCCTCAGGGAGTTTTTTTTATCCTTTTAAATGAGTTTTTGTGTGAAGAAGTATTTGATAGACTATCCCTGGTGTAAGATAAATAGTTTCCCTGAGTTCAGGACTAATTATCCTCAGGGACACAACAGACTGAAGAGCTAGATGAGCCAGAAATAAAATGGTATCTCTTGGCTGTAGTGGCAAGTAGGCATTTACATTCCTACCATACACAATTAGATGGCTGTTGAGCTTGTTACTGCTGGAGAAAAAGTGGACAGCTTTCTCCTGTGGAGCCTCCACAGGTAACAAGGAGCACGTGCACTGCAGCAACACCCTCTCCACTGTGCACAGGCAGATGCACATCACTGGCAGCACTTGCTGGCTGTAGGTATTTCAAATGTAACAGGCTCTTAGCATAGTCAAAAGAGAGAAATCTTTGTGTATGTGGCATTGTATGTGCTTTTCTTGTTTACATAACATACACATTTAGAACACATTTCTTACAGAAGGATGATAGAACATTCTCTTGATCTTTAAAAATCCAGGAATAAAATGAGATTTTGTCATATTTGCCTAGGGCTTAAGATCTTTTTCTGTTTTCTTTATCTCTTCAGTTTTTCTCAGGTATTTTTCATTGGCACTTTGTTCAATGTTTGATGCTCCAGGTTGTGACTGGAAACAAAAGGGTAAATGCACACTGAAATTCTTCTTGTAGTTTGGACCAAACCAACCAGAAATCTCATGAGAATTTCAAAGAAAAAATAATTTTTGTGTCTTAGGGTTCAGGTGTTTGGGTTTTGTTGCCTCCTAAGCCAAAACTCCCCTTAAAGCCAAAGGTTGGAGGTGAATTTCCTGAGTAAGTACTGCAAGATCTAGCCAGATTTGGCAGAATAAAAAGTTCATTTGCTTCTTAAACTCTGGATGAGTGTCTGAAATCCGTGCCACATTGTTAAATTAGATCATTCCCCATGCAAGCCTCACTCCAGAGGAAACCCTGCCAGGCCATGCTGTGGGCTGTGCTGTGGGAGGCTCCCACACGTAGAGTCCATTTGTGGGGCCACACAGGATGTGTGGGGAGCACCAAGACCTTGCAGGGAAGAGGGTGAGAGGAGAGCACTGGTGGAAGGTGTGCAGTTCATCCTTTTTGTCAGCATTGCCACGTGTCACCTCGCCCACCAGTGGCGTGGTGTGCAGCTGGGAGGTGAGAAAAACCTGGAGCACGGCAGCGCTGGCCCCAGCCAGGAGGCATGGGGACAGTCTCCTGGCTGGCTGAGGGCACATCTCACTGTGTCTGCTATTTATAGCTGGGGAAATGAAGTGTGATAGCAATCCCAGCCCTGTCAGCTCACCCTAGGTGCTTGAAGGGCAAATGCCTCCAGGGCAGAGAGCAGATTCTCTGTGAGCTCTTTCAGGTGCTACTCAGAAACTGGTAGTGTTTTTTGTTTGTGGGGTTTTTTTTTGTTTTTTTTTTTTTTTTTCCCCTCCCCTAGTGAAAGCTGATTTCTATCAGTCTGCTCAAACTGGGGCTTGGACCAGAGCTGGAGCAAACAGCAGCTCAGTGGCTCAGTGGTCCTCCACCTCACCTCATGGGGTAGGGCAAACACATCAGCTATGAGTTCCTCTAAGTGTCTGTTTGGAAGTGTTGATAATCTTGCCAAATAGGGAGACATAAAAAGGAGAGAAGTCTTAGCTTTAGCCGGTGGAGTTGTGCTCAGCATGGTATATTAACTAACTCTGTCTGAGAGCTCAGAGTACCTTTGAGAGCAAGGTGTGCCTGGGGAAGTGTGAAAATAGGGCTTCTCTAGCTGAAGGAGGTCTTTTGACATTATCTGTTCCTCTGTGCCCTCCAGATGCTGCTGCTGTCAGCACTGGGGAGCTGTTTGCCAGCATCCCAAGGATTCCTAAATTTTAGGTTAACACTGTGAAAGCAAAAGCAGCATTCATAAATTACAATTCCCTAAATGGAAAGTCTGTGGCTTGTGCATTTGCAACTTGCAGTCACAAAGCTATGAATTTTCTGATTTTTTCAGATTCTGACAACAGTAAAAAAACCCACGGTTATACTTAACTCTGCTGACTGAGGTGTAGAAATAATTTCTTGTTCAATTGGAATCTAAAACTTTGGAGATTTCATGTCCATTGGGATATAAAGTAATTTATCAATTCCTATTAACTTCAACCATCAGCCAGGGAAGTTTTTCTTTTAATTTCAGCAAAAAGGATTATGTAGAGTACCCTCATTTTTTTTATAGTAACAGAAATTTCAGAAAGCAAGCAAATAAAGCTGGGCCTCTGCCTGTTTGGAAAAAAACACCCTTCTTTTTAAGAAAATCAGAACTTTATATTTGGTCTGCAACTTTTATGAGGAATAGCATTTAAAAGTCAAAATCTGTATGTTTTGAGCCTTGCCCACTTTAAGTAACTTTGATCAACTTTGTGGAAGGTGTTGGCCTTTCAGGCCTCTTATTTTTGAATGTGCATATCTGCATTTATTTTGGGAGTTGCTCTTCTAAATTGCAAACGTTTACTAAGGGTCTTAAAATAGCTGCAGATTACATTTTCTCCTGGCCTGCAGGCAGAAAAGGAGCACTTGTCAATCACTTACAGAAACAAGAACAGTGACATGAACTGTGTTCATTTCTTGTAAAGTTAAAGAAAGCACAAAGAAGAAACATTTTGAAGGTTAATTCTCTGAAATTCCTACGTTAGAAGATTTGAAGAAGGAGAGACTTTCTATTAGTCAGCTGTATTGATTTCTGCCACTAAGGGAAGTGGGAGAAAAAATATTTACTGTGCTAAACTGCTGAAGTTTTCAACCAGTTCATATTGAGCACTGTGTCCTGCTGTCTTCTCGGTGCTGCCCCTGTGGAAGGGAAGACTGGAAGAGGCACCACAAAAGAGCAGTGAGAGGGAGCTGCTCTGTGCCTGATAGTCTCCTCAAGGGAAACACCTCACTGTTAGCAATGGTCACAAAATAATCTTCATGATTGTGACAAATCAAGTGCTACTGCAATTAAAAAGGGATCACTGCTGCTTTTTGGTCTGGTTCCTCTACATGGCCTTCTCAAGTGCCATGAGTATGTGCAAATACAGTTGCTGCCATGGTAAAAAAAATTAGATCTGGCTGATTTGTTTCAGGCTGCTTGATATTTAGGCTGAGTTGCATGAGAGATTTTATTGTTCCATGTCTGGGGAAACTGGAATAGGTGTCTTAGTATTGTGGGTGCCTTTTGTGATTTTTCTTCTCTTTTGTTTACAAACATTAAACCTTAAACATGAACTGTTTGCTTCCTTAAGAAAAGGCAAAGAAAAACAAGCTCAGACTTTTAACTAAAGTTTTAAACTTGAAGATTGATAGATGCATAGATGTATTTTATAGTGGGGCTCTGCTCAGGAAAGTGGCTGGGTAATGACTGTCTTCTTCCTCGGCATGACATCTATTTGTGTGCATTCATTCAGATCTTTCACTTTATGGCTAAAATGAGTCTTGACTGCTTTTTACTCATTAGCCCTGCAGAGGCTACATAGCTAAGCTGCAAATATAGCTAAGAGCTAATGAGATAGATTTTTCAGTGGTGAGCACTGAAGCCTCAGCAGCTGAGACTTCTGCAGACTGTTGATTGCTCCTTACAATAAGGCGGGTAGTAGATACAACACCATATTTCTCAAAAGAAATTAATCCCAAATAAACCCAAACTGGCTGCCTGTGTGCTTGACTTTTAAGTTTTAATGCAATTCTAGGTCTGAAAAATCAAAATTAAATAGAAGGCTGAACTTGAAAGACCAATTTAAATTTACCCTTTTAAGGCTGTACTTTCAGACACATTTATTTTCATCATTAATAATTTTTTGTACCAATAGTTCTTTTAATGCAAATTAGATTTCACACTGACACTGAATAGATGATATATTCTATATAAGACTTCCTAGATTTGATTATTAAAGCTTTTACTGTAAGTGTTCAATGCTGAATCATTAGTGTTTGAAACTGCAGTATGTGGTAAGTTGCTCTAATAGATTTTCTGCAATGCTCCTGAAATTAGTCCATGAATTTGTAATCTTCTTTCAAATAGATAAAAATGACTGCCTTGACTGTAGGAATCTGAAACGGAAAGTGAAATGGAGATGTGATATTTTTGCAATTTTTGAAAATTATGAAAAGTACGAATGAGAGAGCATGGGGAGCTGTAATGGGAACTGCACATGTTCAGTCCATTTTTAATAATAAAGTAGTGAAGCAAATGTTAAGGGATGAGAGGTGATGAACAGTAAAACCTTTATACATATATAAAATAATCTGATATACTGAACTGATAGATATTTTTTAGCATTACAGAATTTGTAGCCAGTGGTAATGAAGGCATGACTGAAATACAGATGTACCTCACTATTAGTAAAGAATTTGACAAAATACCTGCAACTTGAACAATTATTTTGTAGCAACTTGGGTATAAGCATTGTCTCATGCATGGAAAGAATCTAAATAAATGGTGGTGATTTGCAGCAAAATATTGAATCCTGAAGGTGCCCAAGTGATGTGGTGCTGGACAGAGTAATGTAGATTTTTTTTCACTGATGTTTATTAATTTTTGCAAGCAAAATGTAAACTGCACATTAATTATGTTCCACATGGACTAAATGGGGAGGTGTAGCAGAGGATGGACAAATCACTTTATCACTGAGCTGATATAATTTAGTATAGTCCAACTAAAAGTGGGATTAAATTCTCCCTGATAGGAAATTTATTTCCTGGGCTGGTATGTGGATCTGTACTTTATTTCTTTCAGACACTATATATCTGTTCTTATATGTCAAGGCTACTGGCTTTTTTGTTATCCTGGATGCTGGGAACACTGAATGGTTCTTAAACTGCTTGCAGATGATAAGTGCAAATAAAACAATTTTATTAAGGATGAAAAGAGGAAGTGGATAAATATTGAGCATCACACAGTGATACAAAAAGGATCAGAAAAGGCTGACAGAGCAGAGACAGGTTGCGGCTGAGCCAGGCATTATTCTTTGGGTGTTGTATATTTATAGGGTGTGCTGAGGTCTGTGCTGTGGAGAGTGAGGAGGCTGTAACCACCCATGGAAATGTCTTGTGCAAAGGATGCAATCTGATATTTTGTAAGAAAATTTCTCTAGTTGTTTTAGTTCTGTTTCCACCCTGGCGAGGACCCTCTGAAACTGAGGAGACCAATCTCTCTCATGGGGCAGAGCAGGAAGCTGGAGAAGACAGAAAATCCCCTGTACAGTGCAAGCCTCAGCTGTTATGGTCTGGAGAGTGGATGTGTGTTTCTCAGTTGGAACTTTCTGGAAATAAGGTGTTTTTCAGTCAAATTAAGTTTTAAGGAATTTTAATGCCTATACAAGACCTCAGACTTTGGGTGTGACTGGAGGATGGCAGAGTTGAGGGGTGACTTAGGTGAGAGCTGAGCTGGCTTCCATCAGACTGTCTCAAGTGTTGAAAGTACAGAAGTTGCAGGCTAAAATCTTCAGCTTTTGCTCAAACTAGCCAAATTAAAATGAGGCAGCTTCTTGTGCACTGACTGCATGTTGGGCAGGTGCAGGCCAGCACAAGCTTCCTTCCCCGAGATCATGTTTTCATATAAAGGAAAGAGTTTAAAAGGGCAAGTTCAAAGGCAGTCTGGACAGGCAAGGCTGGTACATCTGAGGCTGCTAAGAAGAGTGACTGTAATTGTAGCAGCATTTATCACATTGCAGTGAAATGAAAACCCTGTAACGTCTTCCATGGACCCTTAAGATGCTTGGAGGCAAGACAAAATTTTGATTTAAATCATTGGCTGAAGTTGCATAAAGCAAGAAGAGTGCTTTGAAATAACTTGGGTATTGTAACACATTTTTTCCTCTTGCCTCTGATGTCAGCATGAAAACTTTAAGGAGAGTAGGAAATGGGGTGGTAGAAGTATACAATAAACTCAGAGAGGAAGTTCTTGCCTACCAACTCCTACAAGGCTCCATGCTAGCAGTGATTTGATCTAGTGAGATGTCTTACTTATTCCTTTAAAGTTTTCCATATTGATTGGGCCTAAATGTGCTCCTTTTACAAAAATGTCCATGAGAATGATTAAGTCTGGCATAAAAAATGCTGTAAATTCTTGCAGGCTCTAGGAGACTCTTTAGCAATCACTTGGCACCAGCATTCCTTGCCAGGACCCTGTAAATCAGGTACCATCTGGCAGTTTTAAGTTGGTTCCTCTACTTTGTCTATTCTTTGAGTGACTGCTAGAGATAATTGCATTTGGCTACATCTGCAGTCATCTGTGATATCCCCTGTCAATACAAGGCTGGAAGGTTTGAAAAACAGAGGGCATTGGGATGGGAATTGAAAGTCTTCCTCCTCCTACCTTCAGCCGTAGGCCCAAACCCATGGAGAGGCAGCTGCTGGAACAAACAGTAATAAAAGAGGGTGGATGTAAGAGCCTCGACAGGAGATGTGGGACTCCCAAGCGGCTCTTAATAAAACTGCTGTTTATTGCACAGATGAAATTACAGCAATCTTGGGTCGTGGGTAAGAAGAGCCCACGTCACAACTGAAAGCATGCTTGAGAGACACTTAAGTTCTGGCTACAATACATTATATCTTTTTCTGTACTGAATAGGCTAATTTACAACATTCAACCAGTAAAAGACACAAATCCTATAGAATTTGCATAAAGCCTACAAGAATTACTACGTGACCGTATCGTGTTACACTTTAAACCCTAAATGTTAGTTTCTGGACCCCTTTTCTCTTCCCTGCCACATTGGCAGGGTCCTCTCCACCATTGGACCCTTGGCATCCCTTCTGTTTGTCAAGAACATTGTTCAATCAATAAGGATCTTCCCTACAGCTCACTCAACCATTGTCTTGCCAGTTTTCCAGTAACTGACTGGCTTGGCATCTTGTATATCAAAACTTGCTTTCATTTCTATTTCACTTATAGGTTTTATATCCTCAGAGTCTTTTGCCAAGCAATCATATTTATAAGACTTCCCTGTTTCATCTTCCCCAACAAGTGGATTTGCATTTTTGGCAGGTTCAGGGTGATGTTACCCTCTCAAAGCTTGATTGGCATGTACCTAGCAGTGCAGGGAATGTGCTGGGGTTTCTCTACATACAGGGGAAGTTCATTCTCTATAATTTATTCTCTGTGGTATCTTCTGGGCTAACTCTGGTCTAGGGAGGCTGTGTGTGAAGCTCTTGCTCTTGACTGTCATGTGGGACACTACCAAGGGAGGAGGGGGGAGGTGTTCATGACTGCCTTTCAAGGTGCAGATTGAAATAAGTTTTTTTATGGACTTCCTAAGTTTGGAGTTATTTTGTTTCCTGTTTTCTCACAGACAAGATTGCCAGACATTGCCTTTCAATCATGAGTGGCATTAAATGGTGGGCCTTGTCTTTTTGTTGATGGAGAACCCATCAATCAAGGTGTTTATGCCATTGGATGCACTCAGACATCCCTAAGTTACACGTGACAAGAAATTGGCGTGCTGTCGGCATCCGATTCTTTTCTGATTCTCTACTGCTGCAGCATAAATTAAGAGGCTGAAAATATTTCATGGTTCTTGGACTTAGATATATCCTGCACATGTCAAAAGATCTGATTATTAAATATTGCCCCATGGTCTGATTTGCTGTATGTTTGTTACACAGACCTCTTGGTGACATTGAATGACTTCTTCAGTGAAGAAAAGTGGATATTAGGGGATAAATTCTGTGAAACATTTGTTGGGAAGCTAGTTTGAAAATAAGGTATGGAAGATTTTAAATTCCTGACTGAAGTATATAGCACATTTCATTTAGATTTTTTATGTATCTTTTTTAATATGTGTTATATATAGAGACACATATATATACTTTTTTCCCCTCTTGAAGACAAGACTTGGGAATTTCAAGCTTTGAAACAGTTCATTCTGTCAAGGGCACAAGTCCATAAGTTGTGATTTTTGAATCAGTACACTGCTGAGCCAGTCAGGAAGGTAGTAGAAGTTTGAAAGTAGCAGGGGTATGCCTGAGGCAAGCTTCAGGCGTACTGGCATCATAGCTGCCTCCCTGTTTTGCCAGCAGAAAAGTGGTACCAGATAGACTGATTAGAGGAACATGGACAAAGGAAAGAGTGGATTATCTCAGATAAAATAAACAAATAAAACCTTTGTGAAGAAACAAGTTTTTTGAGCTGATCTTTTTTTTTCCTGAAAAGGTTTTTTACTGCTCTAATTTGAGAGTTGGCTATCAACTGCTGTGCCATTTTCACCTGAAATCATGTGACTTGACAAGTTTTAAGTAGGACTATTCCTAGTTTACTCCCATGTGAATGATGCACCTTGCCTATGATATCAAAGACATTTCTTGTGGAAACCATAGATTTATATCAGGTTCTGAATTCCACCCATCAAAAGAAGTGAAAGTGCATTTTGTACCCTGTTCTTGATCACATGTTGCAGCAAAATGCATTTGTGAAACTTATATTCAGATTATGATTTCTAAAACTTAATGGTCTTTTACAATTCATACTCATTGATTTGGATGTATCTTGATATTAAACACCAACATATAATGCTTTGTATATGTAAACATGCTCTTTACCTTTCTTTTTCTTGTAACCACAGGGAGGTTAACAACAAGATAGAGCCAAGTTCCTCACAGTATTTCATACTGGGTGAATAAAGGATAATAGACATTAATTGAAAGGAGATGTTCAAGTTAACACACAGTCAGACAATGGAGCATATTGTCCAAAAAGGCTGTGCAGCCTCCATCCTTAAAGGTTTTCAAGGTGCCGATTGAGAATGCTTTGGTCTCAATCTTGTGTCTGATTCTGCTTTGAGCAGATGGTTGGACCACAGACTTTCTGGGGTACTTTGCAAGATGAATCCTTACAGTTTTTAATTTCTGGTTTGTCCAGTTCCAAAAGACATTTTGAGCACTGTTAGATGAAGATGAAGGCCCTTTCCCAAACTGGAAATAATTTGTAAATATAGCAGGGCCACTAGGATGCTTAGTCAAAAATCCCTGTCCTGAAATGCTGTCCAATTCCAACCTTCACAATATTTTTTTTTTCTCCAAGGGTCAAGTTAATTCTAGCTCTTACCCCACTGTCTTTAGTGTATTTACTGCTGGAACTTGAATATCTCATTGTCTTTCACTTCTGAGTACCACTAGTACCAAGATAAATGCAGTTTTATGAGCTTTTTATTTTGAGACTGCCATTAAAAAAATCAGCACTTTAGTGCCCTCTGATATTTGAGCTTTACTGTGGTATTTGTAGTATCTCCTACAGTGAGAACAAGAAGTATTGCAGTATAGACAAAATTTGAGGTACCGTAAATGTTACATTTATTTTAAGTGACCCCTTGCAACCCCACAAGAAAGATATACTTAATACTTCAGTCTGTAAATATAAAAATGGATCCAAGACTATGTCCCAGAAAAGTGAAAAAGAAGTAACATTTCTTTCTCTCAGGGAAGTTACTTCTTGTGTGAATGAGTTACATCTAGGCCTTACAATTATTAGGTTTTTCCACAATTAGAGACCTTAGGTGGCTTTTTTCTACTGCCTCAGCCTGCTGTTAGAGGAAGACCCTCTTTGTGAGGACCTGATTTGGACACACAGAGGGGAATGCACACCTCTAAACTGTGATGGCTCCAAGTCTGAAGGAAAAATGAATTGTTTGAGGTTGTCTGAGTATTTCAGCCCAAAAGTCTGAGCAAGAGTAACTTCTGCTTATTTAATGAGTATAAACAGGGAAGCTTCAATTGTTAAATCTGCCTACCAACTGAGAGGGACTAATTTTTAAAATTGCTGACAAAGGTGGAAACTTAGAGAAAATTCCCAAGGCTTTTGCAAATTGCAAGGAAGTTTGCAAGTGTTCTTTATGGCAGGGTTTTTTTTAAATATATTTCTGTTTTGAAGGGAACACAAAGCAGTTGAGTTAATAACGAAAAACATCCTGCTGCCATACAGCTCGACTCCTCCCTTTTTTGATCCTAGAATATGGCTGTTTTGGTCAAAAATCCCAGAATAGTTACAGTATTTTCCTACCTGTACTGAATGTGTGAGGAGGAAAGAAGGCAGATGAGAGTCCTCTAGCCCTCCCTTTGTTGCCAGTGCCCTTGAGAGTCCCAAGCACCTCTCTGCTCTGCCATGCAGCTCTAAGTGCATCTGTGGCCGTGCTTGTTTAGATCTTTGCCTGATGTCACATTGATAATACTGCATGGACATACTGGCCTCCGAGGATGGATGTGCTGCCAGGCACCCACCTCCTCAGCTGCAGCCCAAGCTGAGATCAGCATCCAGGCAGCCATAACAGCACGTGTTAGCAGCTGGACAAGTTCACTAGTGCATGGTGAACCCCGTTATCTGTGTTTGTGCTTCTCCTGTGGTGTAGGATTTTGCCTCCTCTGTTTTTACTCAGTGCTAAAATGCTATGAGACAAGGTGCACATAGAGATGTGAAAAAGCTGTTGCACTGTGTCACTGCATCATGGTTTGAGTCATGTTGTTAGCAGTCCCCTGGTGCTAAGAGGTTCTGTGAAAAGTAAATTAAAATAAGTACAATTTGGCTGTAGAGGTTATTTTATAACTGGGGTACTGATTTCTGCTTAGTTGTATTTGCAGTGTCAGGAGCAGGACTAAATAAAAGAATCTTTCCTGATTTGAACTAGTAAGGTGGCTTTTTTCATGCGGCTTTTGAGCTAAAGTAGTGAAAAGTGACTAGAAAACTTTGGTACTCAAATTAAAAAAAAATGGAGAGGTCTAATCTTCAGAACAAAGGTAGAGATCTGTTTTGGAAACTGAACAGTTAGGGATATCTCAGTAAATGGTGCCATCCTTTCAAGAAAACCTAAACCATAGGCTTTTGAGGAGAGGTGTCTGTTTCCTTTGTTTGTATATGCAAGTTAGCAGGTTAAATTAGCAGCACAATATCTCTAGGATTCTTTTGTTAGGATTGGAGACACTGTTTATTCCAAAACTGGTGCAGGAAAATGACAAAGATGGTACTTGGAGGCCAGAGAGTGTGGCCAGCTGCAAATGGTTATTAGGTGAGTGAGCAGAGCAAACTCACCTGAAAAGGTGCATGGTTGTTCTGGATATCAGTGTTGTTGCTTTTTGTAATTAATTATACAGTTACATGTAAAACTAAATATAGTTATGTGTTCTTAAATTAGGAAAAACAATAAATGTGGATGGTATTTGAATGTTACAATATACTTAATAGTCCTCACTCATTAAGGAAATTCTCTGTGTATTTCTGTGGGCATGTCTGCACATTTAGCTCTTTCATAGTCAACCTACCTGGTTGACTATGTTGCTTCCTCAAAGAATACAGTGTATCTTCAAATCTCTGTTATGCCCCATTTATTGTATTTGCTTTTTTTAAAAGGAAACATTCCTCTTTTAAATTTAAAAACCTCCAACTTTTCCAAGTCCCTTTCTGCAAAGTTTAAAGGTGGTTTGACGTGCTTTAAAAGTTCAAACCAACTGCAGCAACAAAAGCAAATACAGTTTTGTTTTGTTTTTTTTTTCCTCCCCTGAACTGGAATATAGAGAAAAATCTTTCTGCTGCAGATACAAACCTCAGGTGTATCGTGTTCTCAGCCCTACTTTTTTCTCTCCTGTTGGACACCTGAGGAAATAAAGTTGATTGTAACATGAAGGAGAGAAAAGGTAGTTCAAGTTTATATAAGCCAAACACGAGAAGAGAAGCAGGGAGTGATTTCTGAAGTCTGAAATGTTTTTTGGAAAGGACTATGACAACTTCTTTGTCACCAGCAAACAGAACACATTTTTACTTGCTGGTTCTTCTGACCAAATGCTCCTGTAGCAAGGCAATACCTTGAATAGCAATTTTGCTCTTCTGTCAAAGGCTCTTGAGTTCATGTATTTAGAGGCCAGAAGGGCCTGAGATGACTTCCTAAGTAAAGCAAGTAACAGAATTCAACTCACTGATGTCTGCATAAAGGCCCTGGCTCCTCTTCATGTATAGGTGTTAGTACACATCCAGCTTTGTTTTAAACACATCCTATAATGAGAAATCTACAGCATCCCACAGGAAACTGTTCACATAGTTATTTCTTTCTCAAAAGCAAGCGTTTCATGTTGCATTTGAATATTTCTGATTTCCACTCCCTAGTGTTTCGTATCTCATTATCCAAAGACGTTAACATATTCAGCATCGGGCTCAGATGAGATCACTGGAACAACTGTTGCCCTTTCTGCTCACCCAACCCCTTCCCAGAGGCTGCTGCCCACCAGAGTTGGGATGGCTAAATGTCTCCTGAAATGACGCAGTTTACAGTGATATACTGATCCTGGGCAGCAGTTGACAAGAAATGAAGACCTAAATGGTTCTTGCTGCAGCCACAGAGTTTGATCTCTGGATGCATGCATATCAATGTTTTTATGTACTAGTCTGAGGTTCCTCTTATCTCTGTGGATGTAGTTATGATCAAATATCTTCCTAACCTCCTCTTTGAACAGACTGACCTCTGAATCTTTCCCTGTAAATGGTGCCTTTGAGACCCTCAATTTTCTAACTCTTTTGTGAGACATATTTCAACATGTGGACATGACAGACTGATAACCATTTCTGAACAATTGTCCAGCAGTATGTGTTAATCTACATTGACCTCTCCTCACTGAAAAAAGGAAAGCCTGTCACACAGAGGCTTCTTTGCAAATAAATTTCTCAATTCTGCAAGCATGATATGGTGCCAGACTACTACAAAGAAATGTGGGTTATGAAGATTTGATATTTAAACACTCTATTTAAATAACCCTGAGGGGGAAAAAAGGCAAATTACAAAATTAAGGACATTTGAATTACACTTCGTTACTTTGTTTTTCACTGCTGTAGTGGAAAAGTTAACAGAGTACAAAACCTTTTGCATTGAAAAGACTTTTCTTTATAAGAGAAGTACTTTCTTCCAACAAGGAGTTAATAGTTTAAAGTAGGATATTAGGACTGTCTATTTCCATTTGGAAGTTCACTGGAGTAGATGTAATACATTGGATGACCAAATTAATATGCTTGAGAATGTCCAATACATACATGCAAAACCTGATTGTTTTTATGGTAGCTCATTACGCAGCAATTCAGTGAAGTCAGCAGTGTAGGCTGAATTCAACTTGGCTGTGAATTGGAAATCAGGAGAGGTATGAGCTACCTTGCATTGCTGTAGTAGGTGAAGTTCATTAATGTTAATTTTGGGAATGATTTAATGATGAGCAGTTGATATGTTGCCAGCTCATAGTCAGCTCAATATCAACTCATTAGCAGGAAGCTGGACTCTGTGTGAGTTGTTCTGAGACTTGTGCATCAAACACACATATGGGAGAGTAATGATTTTATTAGAAGAAAATAGTTTTCAATGTAAGAAACAATACTTTAAAATAAGATGAGAGTTTATGGAAGTAATGTTGGGATGCCTGGAAATTGTTTTCCAGGAAAGCTCTCACCCTTAAAAAATACAACATGAATAACAAGATATGTCAATGTTTCTCATGCTAACACAAAACCACTATTCATTGTAAATGCTAGAAGCTGCTTATGTAGAAGATTTGTTATCTTATACTTCAGATCTAGGAAATCAACACTGAATTTAATTTAGACTCAGTAGAGAAAAACAAATGAGTAGCACCATATCAAAAGCAACAAACTACATCTGGTCTCAATCAGTTTATGTACAACATTCAACACACTTGAAAGCACACCACCCACAGCAACATCTCCCAGCGTGCTAAGAGCTTCCAAAGCTACCTTCTCTGCTTTCTTCTCCTCATTTAGACAAATAAAAAAACAGACAAATAAACAAACTAAGCTTTCATGATTTATGTTTTCCATAATCATGCGTCTAAAGCACTACCTCTATCTATTTTTAGGTATTTCTGCATTCCTTCATTTGTTGTCTCAGGTGTCAGACAAGGTGATCCATAAACTCCATTCGTTTGGCAGGTACTTTGCAGCTCCTAGACATTTGGACCCCACAGACTCATATCTCTTTCCAGATACATTATTTGGGGATCCCAAATACCTGAGGTTATCTTTTAATTGTTTGTATAAACAAATCACTGATATAGTGACTTTTGGCTGTTTTCATTTATCTGCTTAAACAAGCAAAAATACTGAAAGATAACATTGCTGATTGATTTGACTGTGTGACATTTGATGCAATCCTCATGGGCCACAAAGCCAGCACTAGGTTTGCAACCACAAGACGTCATCTCCAAAAACTCAAGGAGGAGGAGAGCTGTAGGTGCTGGGAACAAATCCAGTTTCTGTAGTAAAGAATCATTTGTTTTGGTTTATTCACCTCAGTGACATATATGCAGGCAATGACAGTAAATCAGCTGTCAGCTGACAGTGAAAGACTTCACACCAAAAAAAGAAGTGAACTAGGATCTGCCAGTTTCTCACCTGGCAGTTTAAAAATACTAATAAAAACAGGAAAACATGTGACAGGAGACTGATTTATACAAAACCCAGCAAACCTCTGTTATTTGTAGTGTAAAGTTTTCTGCCTCTTAAATGCTCCCCAAGAAAAAAATCATTGGCTGAAAATCTCATTATCTTATGGATATTTTGGGCTGACCTTGCTCAGGTCTGGACTTTGGGGATAGATCCTGCTTTTCCTAGCCAAAGCAGTGGATTATTGTGTGGTTTTTGCCTCTTAGGTGCCTAGCCAGCTCTTGTAGCTTAAGAAGGCAGAGCAGAAGCTGGTGATGTTTCTGATGCAGAGATGTTGCAGTTTCCATTTGCAGGCAAGTCAGTAGCTGAGAAAGAATTGTAAAGAGGGAAGCGGAGCTAGAAAGTATCAAAGATGATGCAAGAAGGAAATTCTTGCTGAATTTTTGGATGATTGTATAAATTTTGTATTCCTAGGAAAAAACGATTTTCTCATGGTATATTGCATTTGTTCAAGTAGAGGCATTAAAGAAATGGGAATAATAATTTGTGAGGTAGCTTGTGATCCAGGCTGTTCTTTCCTCTCTTCTTCAACCTAACTCAACTTAAAAAAACTTCCTACATTATTATCAAATTCTTCTTGCAGCTAAGAAGATATATGCAACAAATAATCTCTTGTTAACAGGTAAATTACAGGTTCTCCTTACTGGAAGAGCAAGCAAGTGTTTTCTGTACAGGCTAACAGTTTGCTTTCATTGAGTTTGCACTGAAAAATGCAGATAATCTCTGTGAAACAGTTTACAGAATGGAAAACTGGGAAAATTAGGGACTTAATGTTTCACTTTTTACCAAAAATGGTTGTCATACCATGCCAGGCATTTTAATGAAGAAATTAGCAATAAGGGCTGTATCTGGAAGGGAACTGTAACCAGCTTAGGTGTACAAAATATTTGCACTGGAGGAAATAACAGCAAAAAGTGTGATATTACATTCAGACAAAGTAAACTGTGCAGCTGAAGAGAGGCTATGCATTTCTATACTACAGGCCACCACTGTTTTGTAACTTGTAATTTTTCCTTCCTTTGAATAGTCTTGTGTAAGCACCTGGGCCTCTTTTAGGTGATGGCAACTACCTCATGCTCAGGAACATATTTTAAAATAAGGAAATTTATGCTTGCATCTCTTTTCCATGCCTTAAGTGTGCAGTTTTTCTAGAAACAATACAGGGTTTTGATGACGGGTGTCAGTGTTTTCTTGAGGGTATTTGATATTGGTGCTAAACACCCTGCATTCAGGGCTGCTGGCTCAGCTATAAGTGGTACCTGGCCATGTGAGTAAGGTGAAAGCCAGAGGCCATGGTACCTCCTTGTCATCAGCTGTTGTGTGATGCAGCCAGGCTTGGCCACACCTTTGATCTCAGCTTCAGCACACAATGCTGTTTTCTTGTCTGCTCCAGGAGGCTCTCATAATGAAGCTAAATACTGCTTATCTTAGTTTCATGAGCTACTCTTGTTATTCAGGGCAAAGAAAGCAGAATCTCCTCCAATCCTCCAATGCTGTTTCCCCTTCTTCCTTTATAATTTTGAACTTTTTTCACTATTCCTTACCAGCTTGAACTGGGTGGAAAATCAGCACTTCCTGCTAGCTAATTCCAGGCTGTGATGGATGCTTTGCCCTACACTGCAGCCTTTCTGCTGGATTTGGTTCTGACATAAACTGGTAGGACAAGCTGTCACTTGTCGCTCTCAGGATGTTTTCCTTGTGAATGGGTTCTTCGACATCCTTTTGCCCAAAGGACAGTCAGGCACTCTTCTCTTGCCTGCTCTGTTATCTTCCAGTGCCTATTGCTCTGCTTGTGCCAGATGCAGAGAGGCAGCTACTCCCCTTTGGAAATTTGCTGTAGGACTTAACTGGGGATGTGGGCACAGGTATTTTTGAGGTCCAAGGAAGACATTAAACAGCTGAGGTAGGAGGGGATGATGGCACCTATGAACAAAGTTGGTGCCCTGTGGAAACCTTAGCTAATTACCTCTGGATGCAGAAACTGTCATGGTCCACTGGCCAAACTATTGGAGGCTGCTACCTGAGCAGTTCATGGGCTCTGGGCAGCGAGCCAGTGCAGCTTCCAGCCTTTGCCAGTCCATTAGCTGCAAGCTGCTAATATGACACATCCCTCACGACTTGTGTCCTCTAAAGACAGTGCTGGATTCCGTCCCGGATCCAAGCTCCTACATCATGTGCTATTTCCAGATTTTAATTTTTTTATTAGAAACATGCTAGCAGAAACAAAAGCCTAACTATTCCTTGCTGCTTAGAAAGCACAGACAGTTGAGACCAGGTTGACACCAGCTTCGGTGTGCAGCAGCACTGGTGGGAAGTACCAGCACACCGGAAACCTCATTATGGTGCTGATGTCATGCCCCAAAGATCCATGAGACCATTCCTGAATCACCTTGAGAGAAGTCTGCCAGGAAAAGATGTGGCAGCCCCAGGCCTGCACTTCCAGGGAAGTGCCTCTAAGGGCCTGAACCAACACTGACATAAGCAGAGAGGAAAAGGAGCTTGCCTAGACCTTTCTTGTCTGGAATGTGAGGGTGACTACCAGTGCTAATGCTTACTTGGGGGCAGCAGCCCCTGCACAGTATCCCTGAGCTGTGCTGGCAGCAGGAAGGGTAGCTTAAGGACTGGTGTGTGTCTCTTGCTGGTACAAGTAACACATTGACCTCCTCAAAGGACACCTCTCCACCTGTGTGAGGCAGAAACAGCTCAAAGCCATTTTAAGCAGGCACCAGTCTTGTCCAGCAAAGCCCAGACAATGCTGACATCTCCAAATGTGGGAGGAAAAACATCTGAGTGACCACAACAGTGAAGAATCACTATCCCAGTCAGCCAAAAGCACAGCATCCATCCCACACTAGCCACTAACCTCACAGAGGAATGAGAGCCTGGGGAAATCTCCTTTTCTCTGGTGGAAAGAGATAGCTGGCAGAGCCCTGGCAGAAACACAGCACTGGTCAGGCTGTGGGTGACAGATGCTTGCTGGACAAGTAGAGGTTTCCTGGAGGAAAGCTGACCTGTGCCAGGGTTCAGGACTGTGCTGGAGGACCATGGCATTGGCTGGAGGGCTGCGTTGCTTTGCTTTGAAAAGGAGGCATTCACCAGTCTGCATGACAGCTGAAACAGCCCTGCAGCCATCTGAACCACTGCCATGTCAAAACATCAGTTGCCTTTGGCTTTTGTAGTTTTGCTCTCTATGGACTTGTTTATACTGAAGAATAAATTTGTGCTGTAGTCTATAGTATTTAAGCAACTTTTCCTCCTGGAAAACTACTTCATAGGAAACCTCACAGCAGTGACAAGAGAAAGATGGAGCCGTGTCAGCCTGTTGGCTTCAGCCACAGAGCTGTCATACAAGCAGTGTTGGCCACAAGTGTTCTCTTCATCAGTCTTCAGAGCCCAGAAAAATTTATTCTACAGGCTTCATACCAATGCCAAGATGCTGTACATGGGCTCTTTCTGCCCCAGCTTCATCATGGAGGGGTAGCTCCAGCTGGGTGTGCCATGGCCCTGCCACTATAGTTGGTAGGCTGAGGGAATTTTGTGTGGGCAGCAGGGGCCACAGTTGGCCAGAGGTCTCTCACCTGAGGCCGTTGTATTGTCAGTGGTGGAAACAGTTGGGTCCACTTCCTTTGGCTATTTGTTGCTGTTCCTCAGCAGCTGGTTGTCAGCCTGCATCTGAACAGATGAAAGAACCTAGGAAGGTTCCTCTGTGATGCTGTGTTCGGTTCCTGGGGCCCTTGGGTTGTTTTTCTGTGGTGAGTAAAGCTAACCTAGCTAGGGGTATGATGAGAATTGCTCTTTTAGTCTGTTTTGAAGCTCTGTTATGTCAGTTTGGACTTTTGGCTTATGTATAATCGATGATAATTGTGCAAATAATATTTTAGTCTTGTACAGATGATTTGCAGTAAGTGACCTCAAGCTAAGAAGGGAAGGAATTTGATCCATATGTTATTTTAGTTTTCCTGAATAAAGCCATGTTGTTATTTAACCTTGCTTTTGATTTGCTGGTACCTAGAGTATTTTAATGTTTGGGTGTGTTGGCTTATACTCAGAAACAGACCTGGTGTATAGTTTTTCCAGTACCATCACCATTTTCAGCCAAGTGTAAGGATGTTATACACCCTTCAGTTTCTCTTGACACTGGTACATTAGACTATAAGCACAGACAGCTTGTAAAGGTTATGTGCTGTGCTCACCCATTGCTCTTGTGTTGTTGGTACTCTCTGAGGAGGAAACAGACTGGCAGCTACTGCTGCTATCAGGGTTATCTTCTGCCTCACAGAATGCATCCAGAGGTGGCAGCTGGGTTACCAGTATAGGACAAAGAGTGCTGTAAGAAATGCCCACTTCTAAACTTGTTTCAGCCAGCAGAAGCTAAAAGTGCTCCCAGCTGCCCATCAACCAGAATAACATTGCTCCTTTCTGCTTGGGAGAGGCTCCCTACTTAGCTCCAGCTAAATCAGGTTCCTGAGTTCTCTGCTTGTACTATTTGAGGAGATGGATAACCTCCGATGCAGGAACTTGTGAAGTTTCTTGGTGAGCACCAGGGCTGAAGGCAGCAGGGTTTGCTGTCCTGAGGTCTGTTCCCTCAGCTGTACAGTACATAATCGTGGTCCTGCAGGCATGCAGCTGAGCCTCAAGAACTGAGTAACTATTTTTGCCCTTCTTTAAATGACTTTTCAGTAAATAACAACCCATGAAAACTTAACTAGTCAGGTTATGATTACACTCTAGCAGGTGCTTTGGTATGCAGATAGCCAGGAGAAGAAAGCTTACAATATTTTGTGCATATTTGTGTATATTTCTGAGTGTAATGTTCCAGGACTATTTTTCTGGTTGTGTGTTCAATTACAATTAACTTCTTGTAATGTTGTACAGTTTTTTTAATAATACCACTCTTCTATTTTGTGATAAACTTCCCAATTCTTATACTTGCTGCTTTGTTTGGATCAGGCTATAATCCTTCCGAAGGGACCCAGTGTCTCAGGAAAGTTATGAGTCTATCAAAAAGCAGCAGTTTAATTTTATTGGAACACCTGTGAATTTAATTGCTCTCTAAAACTTCTCTTAAGTCCTTAAAGGGTCAATCCAAACTTAAGGTGGGATGCTTTGATTGCCTGATCTTAGTAAACTGCATGATATAGAGACACAGTGAACCAGACAAGTGACTAGTCACTAGTCCTGAAACCTGGCCAGGTCACTTTTAATTTAGAAAGCCACTGCCTTTAAAATGGAAAGTTCCTCTTATGATAAAAGTCCATTTATTATTTATTTATTATATTTCTTACTGCTGTCATCTGTTAGTAACTTCTAGCGGTTGCTGGTAAGGTCATTGGTAGGTGAAGGCTTTCCCCACGTGGGGAAATGTCTGTGAACTATTAATTCTACCACATGGTTATTCTTGCCCCCATCTTTCTTAAAATGAAACAAAATATTTTTATACACTACATTGTGTCAGCTCATATAAGGAGTAATCTCTCTTCAGGAGAGTAATGCTCAAGAGGGGAGCAGGACTTCTCAGCTGGAGAAAACCTGCCTACTAGTGCAGCTTGCTTTCAAAGAAAATGCATTTGGTGCTATCATTATTAAGTATTACACATAAAAATAGTGTTTCACAAGAAACCCCAAATCCTTTCTTATTTCCTCCAGCAGGTGAAATGCTGAGCCTTTGTCTTGAAAAGTTGGAGGTAGCTGTAGAACAACCTGTGTTAAAGATTGCTTTAAAGGGATCTTGTTAGTAAGTTTTTGAGTTTTCTTAACAGTGGCCTTAGCCAAGCTGCATTTCAAATTTATTGAAAAGTTTTTTGAAGGGAGAAAAAGAAATCAGATGAGGAAAATATCAGCCCAGACAGCTCTTAAAGATATGGCAAGGATGACAATGACCAGACAGACAAAGTCACTAGAGCATTGTTTAAATTCAGGCTAAAATATATTTGCTTTACTGTTAATGCCTGTGTGTCTCTTACTGTCTTCTCCTTTTAACCTGAAGCAAAGCTGTGGACAAGCCTCTTTATGAAGTACTGGTATCTTGACAAAAGTACCTGAAATCTCTGGATTGTCTATTCTTTGGGATATTCATGGCAATTTTGTAATTTTTGGCAGTTTAAGGAAGGTAAAATTGCTACTCTGAAGTCCATGTGAGCTCTGACATTTATTTCAGTAGGACCAGTATTTGAGAGAGTCCATTACTTCAGCAGCTCCCTCTTTATGGATGGTGGGTAGCTCACATGCTTACCTGAACCTGTTACATACTTATCTAACCCTGTTGAGGTTTTTGTGTCATTAAATATGAAGCATAACTATCCTGATTATTCATGGACTTTTTTTCTTTTTTATGGCTGACAAAGCAAAGGAAGAGAGTTGCTATAACTAAACATACACCCTGGTGAAACTTGAGTGCCAATCCACCTAAGCGTGCTGGCTCAGACTGGGGGGTGTCTGAGACCCTCTGCAGGGCAATCCACACGTTCTAGGTAAGCCCTGTGCTTACAGAGCTGCATTAAGACAGAGTCTCATTGAAGATCTTACTAGGCAGAACAATTGAACTTGTCTTTAGTGACAAGGAAGCAGTTTTTAGTGCCACACAATGAAAGGGCAGAGGATGCACCAAGGCATTGTGGGTTTCACTGACAGGTGAATTAGCTGAGGTTGAATCGCCAAGCCCTGTATTAGTGCTGACCTTGTGTAGCTGTTAGTAAAACCTGCAAGCACTTGTGGCCCCTTGCAATTTAGAGCAAGATAACAGTCCCAAGTTTAAATAAATAAATAAATAAAAGGCAGACATCCTCTCCCTGCCCAATATCTTTGTGTCAGAGAAGGCAGCAGCCTCAGTCCTGAGAGACCTCTTAGTCATCTGGCCTCAATGAAATATTATCTTTATATTGTTTGTAATTGAATCTTATCTGTGGGACAGAAGAAGTGAGGAAAGAAAGACATGGGAAAAACAGAGGGAAAGTGCAAAGGGATGGTAGAGAGGAGGGACACAAGGAATTTGATTAATATAAAAACCACCCTGGAAAGCCCTGAAGTATTCTGATTTCTATTTTGTCTTATTTATACATCTTCACATTGTTTTCTGTTCGTTCCTTAACTCTAGAAAAATGATTGCTCCATACTTTGCAATTACTAATGGCTTACAGAGATTAAATCTGTGGTAATGTAGTTGCAACCTAATAAAGCTGGGCAGTTTGTAATGCAGAGCATTAGGATTTCTGTTTTTACTGTATTGGCAAGAGGGAATATGGCAACAAGGGAAACAATTCTAAGAGCATGCAAACAAAACTCAGGAAAGACTTGTGAGTCTTCTGGCTCAGAATAAAATGAATTTATAATGAAACAGCCTTCACAAAGAGAAGTCCGTATTGCTTCACTGAATGTTATTTTCTAGAGCTATGTGACACTGTTGCTCATATCCCGGAATCTAGAGAACAAAGGGAAATGATTTTCATTCTTTTTCCACTAAAACGTTCCCTTGATGTTTGGGTTCGGTTTTGATGATACTCTAATAGATTGTTGCGTTTCTATATACAGCTTTCTATTTTAGACTCTGAAGTATCATATGTATCCTGAACCCTCACATACCTGCATGGTGTTGGGCAGTAGTGATACCCTTGAGTCACAGGAGTGGAAACTGAGACACTGAATGTGATTTCCTTGCTATGCTCCAATACATCTGAGGCAGAACTGAGAGAACAGCCCAACAGCTTTCATTCTGTTTTCTTTTTTCCTCCATGTGTACTGTGAAGCTGGATGGGAACCACTCTGCTTTTCTTCCCAGAGTAAAAGTCTAGGTTTCCAGAAACATCTCAATGATGAGATGAATGCAAAATACTGATAAACATGTCCATGGGTTGGCACTGTATTTGAGTGAAGACAGAACACGGTGTGGGGATCAGGATTTTCAGATACGTGTGAGTGGGTCCTCCTGTAGAAGTTTAGGAAAGTACTGGAGCTGGTCATTAAGTCTGAACCAGCAAAAAGGATCTTATTGTCCATGGAAACTGCTGTCCCTTGCTGTGCTTCCAGTGTCTGTGAAGGGGGGGGACTTGTCCTTGCCTCAGCTGCTCCTGTGCAAATCATGCGGAACAGAGCCAAAGGCCAGTTTGCTTGCAGGTGTGGCTGAGCAGCCCCAGGGCCTTGACAATATGCTCCTACAAAGATGGCAACTTCTGGCAGAAAGTGTGGTTAGCTGGAAATGATAGGGTTTCATCATGTCTTTTGTGTGCATGGGGAGCTTGAGAAGTTGAAAAAGGAAAGATTCCATCCCCCCTTCCCCCAAAAAAATCCTGTGTGTTATGTCTGAATGAATTGTTTCGTCTTATGCAGGTCTCCTGGGCTCTTTAAAGTTGGGGTTTGACTTTTTCTTTGCAGAACTCTGAGAAAGAGCTGCTAATCAGCTTCTAGGTATATTTGCTCCCTGCTATGTGTTTGCATACTGTAAGCTGCTTTCACTTCTAATTAAAATCATTGTGATTGTTTTATGACACTGTTTTTCAAAACCTCTGGCAGTGAGCTGCGGACAGAAAAAACCTGAAAACTTCAATAATATGTTAGACAGTACATTTGAAGAAGCTTTTTGAATTGTTTCTTTCTTGTCTGTAAATCTTCCCATCAAATCCCTTTTATATGCCCATTGCTAGGCACCAAATAAGCTGCTATTATGCTTCTTGCTTTCTCTGATGCATACCTATAAATGGCTACTGCTTGTCTTTCTGAAAAGATAAGTGATCACTTTGTATAAGGTCCCACACAGGCAGGGAAGAATAGGTAAAACCATGTGGTCTCTCACACAGGTTCCTTTTGTCTCATCTAACATACTTATCTTAGCAGGAAGAATAATTTTGGTCTTTTGTGTGTGGATAAACGTGACAGGTTTGAAATATGAGTCTATATCCACAATAGCTTCAGTGCGTTGTCCTAGAATCCCACAATGGATTTAATAACATATAGGCCTGGATGGACAAAGACCTATTTGATCTTCTTGCATTAGCTTTATTCTCAATGAGCCCCAAAGCAGGAGGTTTCCTCTCCTCAGATTTTAAGGGGCTGTTTTACTGTTTTTGCACACTGGTCCACTTCTACAGCACAAGTGGATGCCAGTGCTTGATCTTACCTCTGAGCTGAAGGATCAGTGAGAAGAGTTAGCAACAAGTTATTTGTGCTGTGTTAGACCTCATCGTGAGTTTGCCCCATATCCTGGAAATCATAACCCTTTATGGAACAGATCAGTTTCAGCAAGAAAAAATTACAAGAGCAAAGCTAGAACACATGTTTGCTTGTTGGTAGGTGTGAGTGCCTAAGTTTCTTCTACTGCCCTCAGTCATAAGTTTACTAATTTAGAATAATGTTGGTGAAAAAAGGATATTTAGCCCCTCATAGGAGACACACAATGCTAATTTCAATGGTTGCTTTTTGTCTGTCTGTTAGGTAGTCTCTTCTATCTCTATTTTCGTGGTGCTTACTAAGGAGCAATGGTATGGATGCTTCCTAGCTGAACCAGGGGTCTGTGGAGCTGGGGCTACATAGTGATGTCAGTGCAGGTGTAAAACAGTGGTGTTCATTCAATGAAAATTGTTTCTTTAAATATACAATTCCAGTGCTTCAGCTGACCTCTGGAAGTATTCTGATGGTTTTCCAGTTGTAGGAATCCAAGCATAGCAAGTTTTGAATTCTAAAAAGTTCCATTCAACAGATTTCAACATCTCTTTGCCACATCTTTGATTTGATTGTACAGTTGGATTCTCCTATTAATGAGAAAGAATTCACTTAGCATTGTTAATTCCTTCATCTTATGACTCTTCAAATCATTGAATAATAAGAATCCATTGTGTTCCTTGTGGTTATTCTGGGTAATAATAGACCTAAGAGTTATTTGTATAATGTTATTTTATAAATTCCTTACCTCCACCCACAGTTTTTAATGCTTGGATGACTTGGGAAGAAGTGACTCACCATTGTCAGGCTAACACATTTTATAATAACTTAACAACTTATGAACATCTTAAACTTTAAATACCTTGTGGCAGGACATACATATGTATCTTGTAGCTATATTTAAAAGTTTATTCTGCGTATTCTCTCCTGCTTTTATGCTTGATGAAATCTCTCAAACAGCCCAGCTGTTTGTGGGCCTAATATAAAACTGGAAAGTGCACATGACTAGATACACTTTGTAAAAATCACAGGTGTGATATAAATGGATATTTATGCAGCGATTTTAGTTTGCTTGCATCATCTCAGATGATGAGCATAGGAGGGCCAAAGCCTGAGACAGGGGAATGTAGAATATGGACCTGGAACAGGATAAGGTAAATACCACAAGAGTGCCACAGGAGCAGAGTTAGCTACAAGAAGGTGGGTGGGGGTGGGACTACAGCTTTTTTCCTTTTCTCACTCAGTTCATGCTTTAGTGTTAAGAAGGATTCATAAGTTAGCGGGTTTTTTGGTGTGTTTTGTTGTTTTTTATCTTCTTAAAGGAATTTCTAAGAATAAAGTACAGTTTGGTTCTGGATGGTAAACAATAACAAAACACCAAGTCTATTACATGGGTCTGACTAAAGTCTTCAATTGTCTTAGCCTTCAGATTCACCAGAAACTCTGATCTGATATTGCATGCTAACTGGTCTGGGCTCTTGGAAAGCTGTGTGTATCCAGTTGACAATGAAACTCTAAAATAGCTATGTTTCTCTTGCTTTGGGATTTTGCTTTGAAATTTTCATGTTGTGGTCATGTCTCTTATTCTCATTTTTGTCCTGCCAAGAAAGCCTAAAATGTAAAGATGAATGGCTTTTGGGGCCCTTCATGTAACTTTCTTTGATCTCTCCATTGCAGTAAGCAAGCCATAAAACTCTTGGCATGGTTTCTTTTCCTGTTTCCGTCTTTTGGCAGCACTACCTGGTGGGAAGCAGTGGAAACACCAGGTTCTCTTTCCCTTCTCAATCATACTCTCTATCTCAAGACCTAAATGTTGTGATTCAGTTTGTTCTGCCTTTTTCCTCTTTACACATCCCCTCAGGGAAAACTACCAAACAGCTGCCTTCATTATGCTGGACCTCTGAGGGGTAGGATACCAGTACTCAGGCAAACCGTAGGTCACTCATAAACAAGGAGATATTGCTTTTATGTTCTAGCCCTTTGCTGTTAGATTTCTATTGTTCAGCTTTACTATGAAAATCTTAGGAGTACCTACAGAATGATACTTATAGTATGATATAGTTCTCCTCTGACAATGGTAATCTAGAGCAAGTTCCTTAAGGATGACTATGAAATGGTGCAAAATTAGTAAAGCAAAAAACTGCATTATGTTTAGAGCTGAAATGAAACCTACACCTTCTTATCCTTTAAAATATTTGGGGAAGGAAATAAAAATAACCAACCCTATTCTGGATTGAAGCAGATCTTTTGAAATACTTGTAGAAAGAAAAATCTGGAAAAAACAAATCTGAAAAATAGGTAATGGGATTCTTGCACACCATTCAAAGTCTGGAGTTTAGTTCAGCTGAGGTCTCTGGGCTGCCAGGTTTATGATGGGCAGGCAGGACAGACATCCAAAACTCCTGAGCCTCTTGCTCTGTCTGGGATCTTGGGGAGCCTGGGAAATGTTTTACCCTGCTTCAGAAACACTGGCCTACTTCTACTAATTGCCTCATTGTTTTCTGTTCTGTGGATTTTTTTTTTAATCACTGTAGTAAATACAACCTACTCAAAGATCTTTGGCAGTCCTTTCTGAAAGGAGACGTAATTATTGAAAGCTGGTTCTCTGCTATTTGCAAAACTTTAACACCGTACCGATCTATAAGACCTCAACATCTCTCTTGTCTCAGGTGAAAAACAAATCCTGTTTGAGGACTGACCTTCCTAGGAACAGAGGCTTCTCCAGAAAAGCATCAGATCTATTGGTTTCCAGCTGCTGCTAGGTAAAAATCATTATCAGAGCACACAAGGGAAACCTAGTTGCACTGACTGCTTAGCTCAATGAACGTATTTCTCAGAATATTCCCTAAATTACATGGATGTAATGTGATTGCATCTCTGGCCCTTTGAAGGGAAAGAGCTGTAGTTCATTATTGACAGGATTTACTGAGTAGAAGTCAAGTAGTTATATATTAAAAAAACCCAACACAATACTTCAGGGTTTAGACTTATTTTGTTGTCTACTTGCTATTGGAAAGGGAGTAGATCCTACAGGGTCAGAAAGCCTTTCCCTTGGTAGGCAAGTGGCTCACTTTCTCACTTTGTGTACAAATGGACTCAGTGTATGCTCAGTCTGTATAATGGATTAATTCCATTAATCAATTTAATTTCCCGTTAATAAAGTAGCTGATGATTGGCTAGCAACACCTCATACTTCTAGTCAGATTTTTGAGGTTGGAACAGAAGTGGCATGTGACAGGAGAATGTCCTTGGATATATCTGGCTGAAATTGAATCCCTTCGACACTTAATTTAAATGGCATAAATTTCTTGACATCACTGAGCTGGGCTGTGACTTTACAATGTCTCTCAGCAGTAGACTGAGATGAGACTTCTCAGCCTTGACATCATCATACCTCTTGCTCTGATAGCACCCTGCTGCAAAAAAACTACACTGACAAAATAAGTTTTTGCTGTGCTGGCACAGTTGGTTGCTGGTAAAAAGTAGGAAGAGACAGCAATGCACCAAGACCCTCCCCCACCTTTAAAAGGAGAGAAGATTTGTTTCTCCTTCACTTGGAAATATAGATTTTGTCTGTAGACAGCCTTTGGAATAAGGAGACTTCTTGTCCCACCTTTCTCACCAAGAGGTCCTAATGGGTATGCCCAAGTTTGTCTCAGCAGTTTCACAACTGTGGAATTCTGAAGATAGTAGATAATTCTATTCTATTCTAACAATTTATTTTCTGGTCCATCCAAAACAGCTAAAAGGAAAAACAAAACATTTCTCTATGCTTTTAAAAGAAAACTATTACAGCTACTGTTATATCTGAGACTAAAATGAGGGACAGCCATTTGAGAAACATTTGTAATTAATGCTCACTTGTTCTCACCTTATTAACATTTCCCGCCCCCAACACCACACACCTACACATGTAACTGTCCTTCCCCAGCTCATATTAAATTCTGTCTTCTGGTGAAATGCAGTGTATTGTGAGATACAGAGTATGAATCTAGTAAGACTGTCCTTGGTAATCCAATTCTGGGTTGTTTGTTTCTTATCCTTTATTGCTCTATTTTGCCCTTATTGAAACTCCAGTATGTTGCCTGTATTATTTTATATTCCCCAAGTTTGATCTTTAATAGCTGAGTATGCCCAGCAGTTACTGACTCTCAGTTCTGTTCCTTTCCTTCAGAAAGAAATTCTGGCATTTCTGTAGGCTTCGATGAACCATTTACCAAGTCCTCTAACTTTTTGTTTGCAGTAATCACCTGGCTTTGCAATATCAGGGCTTGTATGAAGGTATCCCATGAGGAAGTAGAGTGGGTTTCTCTAGATTCAAGTTGAATAAAATCCTCACTTTTACCTCTTACATAAGAATGAATGTTGTTGGCCTTCAACTGGCTGGTGAGTCAATAGATGAAGTCTGTCATGTTGTGTAACTTTACATTTTAAACTTTTTTTTTTCTGAAAAGCAATTCACATGGTGATCTAGGATATACAATATTATTTAGGTTCAAAAGTACAGCAGATGATGTTAGGAATTCGGATATTAAATGACTGGCACACCACACTGACAAGAAGGTTGTGTAGATAAGTTTAAGGAACAAACCTAATTTTAATTAAAATGAATTATAATGAAATTGGAGATTTTGATCACTAATTGTCCAAAACAATGACTGGACATCGAAAATTTTGGGTTTTGTACAACAGCTCTGTCCACTGTTATCCTATAGGCACATCCTCCTCAATTACTTTGAGCTAAGGTTTTTGTTTCAGTCTCTGAATTTACACTGTGTGAGATCAGTAATCGTTGTGGAAAAGAAGCAGAGGATAAATGCTGAAAGTGTGCCATTGTTGTGAAGCTGAGGTAGTATATCTCTACAATAAGTCAATAAAGCTCAAGAGATTGAGGTTACACTGACATTACTTACACTCAGGTGGCTGCACCCATGTCAGAGCTGTGCTCATTCATTTACAAATGAAACTGATTTCTGGGGCTATTACTATGTGAGCTCATCTATGGTGGCTTCTCTCTGGTCCCACTGGAAGATTGGGGAAGACTGGACCTGGTGGCTTTGCAGTCATGTTTGTTTCCTTCCCCTCTGAAACATGGCTGAAAATGGCTCATTTGTACTTTTTGAGCTCACCTGTATAAGTTAAAAGTTCTTAACAATACACAAAAACAAAGAGTTTTTTTTAATTTTATTTTTTTAACTGGCAGCTGAATCCTTATGAGCAAGTTGCTCAATAGAGATTGCTTGGAGAGACAGATGCTGACTCTGATGCCTTGGAGTGGCTAAGACTGAAGCTGGACAAAATTAAGAGAATAAAAGCAGGTATTTCTTGAAGGCCTTCAATAGGTACACCTTGAGCAGTCAAAAGCCTCTGAGGGGCTACACTCAAGATGGACGATGGAGGTTTTTCACACAGTTATAGGTTTGGTCCATTTACATATTGGGGTTAATCCTCCAATTACAGCTTCAGGTAATGAAGTAATTTACTCCAAGTTTGTCCCCCCTCAATTCACTGTTGTTTTCTTCTCTTGGGGCCTGAGACAATAAGTGTCCTTGGGTTTCAGGCCTAGAGGAATTGTTTTGTCTGAATAAAATGGGAGAACATTGGCTGACAGGCTATGGAGTTTTAGAGTTATACACTAAAACAGTACAAGATCTGAAAAATAGAAAAACTAAATCCTAAGGCATCACCTTCTTGCTGGGCAGAGATACCTGAAACTCATCTTCAAGAAGAACAGTCAGGATTGTGTCTGGATGAGCAAGTAAATGCTCTTTCATCATGGCTGCTGTTTTATTTTTTATTTCTAACTTTATTTTGACCTGTGAGTTTTGATGCTGCTCTCTTGGGAGAAGTTTTGTTGTCGTTGCCTGTGACTAATTACAGTTCCCCTGCAGTCACTGGCACACACAGATTTTTTGTAAAGTTTTTGCACGGATTTCACATCACATCCACAAAAGCCTCTTAGACTGCCAGCCTCAGCTGTGCCCTCAGCATACCTGCTGAGCTGAGAAGTCATGACTTTTTTTTCAGAGGTTTTTTCCTCTGTGCTTCATATTTGGATGTGTATTCATTTCATGTTTTCAGCTCTTCTTCCCATGAGCTTAAAAACTTACTAGGAAAGAAGCATGGAACATGAAAGATGCTTATGCAAGTCCTCAACTGCAGTTGTGATTAGAGCACTAGATTAATGATATAATAATGATATTAATGAGGTGGCAGCGCTACAGAAGTCTGCCCACATCCATTCACCAGACCTAGTGAGGGAAGGTTCCAGCAAGAATGTTGCTCATCATTATGTCACTGCAGAAGCTGCCTCTGTGCATCCACAGCTTGTGCTATGAAGAGACAGCTTGAGACATGAAGGTGTCTGTCCAGATTTGAAGATCACCATGGTATCTCTGTGCTTGTCTCCTTTATAATGCAGCCCATCCTGGAAATAACTTCAGTTTGAACATATGTAGCTCATCTCCCAAGCCTGCCTCATTGTCTTCCTCTCCCTGAAGGCAGTGCCCTCTACTGCCTCTCTTCCTCCATAGGCCAGGAAGGGGCTTTATCTTCCTCCCTGCTCCCCACTGGTGCAGCTGCCAGGCTGAGAAAGGCTGGGGTGCACGGCTGAGTCCTTCTGTGCTGTGATGAGCAGGAACAAACCTGGGATACCAGCACTAAGCAGAAATCTCAGTGGTACTGCTGCTGGCAGCACATGACAACCCCATGCGTGTGACAACCCTTCTCTTGGCAGTAGGAGTTCTGTAGGCATGTGGTAGTTTTTCAGGCTGTGGTGGGTGTTAGTTATCCCTTCACATATAAAATAGGCAGATTACTGCTCGCTGCAGGGTGCTGACCTGTGCAGCTCACTGCTGTGCTGGTGTCCTGCTCCAGGTTTATGTCGGGGTTTTTTTTTGTGTTTTGTTTTGTTGTTGCCATTTTATTATAATTAATGTTATTTATTAAGGAAAACAAAAGCAGCAAAAATCATTTAGGTCACAGAGTCTAGTCTCTCTTGACTGCAGGCAGACAGAGAGAGAAGAGATGTTGGTCTGGAGAACATCTGCTTCTCTGGCTTCACAAACACCCTGTCACATGCAGGGTGGCTTTTGGTAATGAGGGTCAAGATTCACTTCTGTCTAAAGCACAACAGTTCATAAGGATTTCACCATCCAGATAGTCTGTTCATTTAAATGCTAATAAGATTCCTGTTTTGTTTTGAAATGTAGAGAGCATCTTTCTTCTTCACCCTTTAATCCCCTTTCTCCTGTTTACAATCTTGCTTTAGCGGTTCAATCTGGTATTGCAGATAAGAAACACTTGATTTAGCCAGGGTGAAAGTATTTTCTAGGTGTACTATTCTGAGTAATGTGTGCTGGATGTGAGAGGTTCAAGCATGATCAGGAGAACTCTCTCCACTTCTTTGGACTGGAGGACACTGGCTTTTGTTTTGCTTTCAGAGCTCTAGTACTGAGAACAAAGGCCAGACAGGCCTCTGTCCTACCCAGACAGGCTCTTATGTTTTACCAAGGCAGTTTCCTACAAAGAAGGCAAATGCACCTTTAAGGGCTCCACAAATGGCCACTGGGGACCTGCTGCTCAAAGAGGCCAAATCCAAGATAACAGCAGCATAGTTTCCGTGGGAGCCTGACTCCACTTAGGAGAGAATGGCACTTTCCACACAGTGTTGAGCTGGACCAGAAATAGAAGCAGGCTGCCTCTGTGTACCACGTGGCTTTAATGACTTCATAACAATGACATGAGTAACCCTGTGAGCATGTTGCAAGATGACAAGAAGCTAGAGATAGTGCTGTACGTGGTCTTCTCATTACGTATTCTAGATGCAGAAAGTAACAGGACAAAGGCACTTAATTTAAATAAGGCCCAGCTCTTTTACATTACTCTGATGTGTGTCTTGGGAATACACATTAGAATTGGTAGAATGGAAATTGGAAAGGTCCTGCTAATGTTATTCCTTGTAGTTTTATTCATTACAGTGATCCAGAGGTTCCACTTTATCTTGGCCCAATCTCTGGTCATACACGTGTGTGCACTAAAAAAAGTTCCTGATATCACAGCCTCAGATTATAGCATGACCCAACGATAGCTCTATTTTGAGGTTGGGGACACATGCTGTCCTCCTTTTCAAGTGGCAGAAGTGGTTAAACCCTTTGGGGCATAGTGATGCTCTTCAGAAGATTTTCTATGTGCGTATCAGTGCCCAGGTCAGAGGAACCTGGACCCTTCAGTTATCCATGATACAGAACCACTGAGCCAGCCTCAGAAATGATGGGGAAAAAGACTCAAAGGAAAGCTTTGAGCACAGCTATCTTGAGTAACCCTGAACAGACTAGAAGAGTCTTTTTAGATTGTGTGCTGATAGAAAGATGCCAGTAAAGATGAAATCTCCTGTCGTGTGACACCCTCAAACCTGGCAAATGGGACTTGGTGTTCCCTGTCAGAGAGCAGAGTTTCTATAATAGATACCAGGCTCTACTGCCAAATGCTTCTTCCCAATAGAACAATTTGCAAGATCCCAAATTTTGGGGAACTGCTGAGTTGAGAGAGAGTAGCAACACAGCTGAAAGTGTTATGTAAACAACATATGTTAGATGTCTGATGTGTGGAGCTGGTTTGTTCCACACAAAGTGCTAGAAAACTGCATAGAACATAGGAGCCCAATTTCCCATTTACCAGTGCAAAAAAAGAACTTGAAAGCAGAAAAGCGAATCTCTACTGAACTTGAAGTAAAACTACCTTTTTTCTTATATTTGTTTTTCTATAATTTTATGGGGTTGTTTTTCCTTTTTTTTTTATTTTTAAATTCTTTTCTGTTTGATGTTTGCATACAGGAAACCAGTATGTGAGTTTTATTGAATGAGAAGGTCAGGTCAGAATATGAGCTCAATAATTAGGCTTGGAATCTTGTAAAATAGCTTTTTGTAGTCAAAAACGTCGCCATCAAACCTAAGCCAGTTGTCTAGGTACCCACCATAACTAGAAGAGGGGCATCCCATGAGGGTAACTGGGCCCTTTTTAAAAGGAGTTTTAAAATGAGCAAGATGGTTTGTCATCCAAAGGTGATTTTCTCTGTCTTTGTTACAGAGAAAACTTTGGATGACATGTTTATTCCTACCCTTTATATGACTTTGATACCCCATATATATGCCTTATGCTTACCCTTTATGTAGGCAGAGTCAACTGAGAGAAATGTTGTCCTAAAGTGTCTAAGAAGCCTGTGTTTGAGAGGCTGTCTGGGCAGAACTGATCACAGAGCTGTGCTGGCCATGTGGCTGCTGATTGAGCAGCTGTTTTGCCGTCCAGCCTTGCCAGGCCTTCTGCAGCCTGGGCAGGGCCCTTTGCTTTCATGGCACCCAACAGTGAATTTCTGCCACAGCACTGAAAAGTCCTCTGCACACTGTTATTTTTCTCAGTCTTGACTTGAGGGCTCTCAACTGATTGCAGTTTCTGCTTTGTCTTCAGATTCATATTCAAGCGCTGTTGCGTTTGCTGGTTTTCTTAGGAATTGTGCTGCTGGTTCTCTGACAACTGAGTGCTGCCTTGGTGGTGGCATTACTGCAGGGCATTTGTGCTGTGCCTGCAATGACAGGGCCTGACATTCAAAGCTTGGCTTCATCCAGTTGCTTGAGGGGGGACGAGAGTGAAATCTTGCCTTCGAGCTGCAGCCTTGATGCCAAATCTTTTAAGGAAGCCTGCATCTCGGATGTGAGAGCTCCCCTTCCTCCTGCTCATTAGGTGGTAGGATCTGCTACAGTGGTTTGACTTTTACAATGCCACAGGCATGAGTTGCTGCTGCTTTCTACATTTTTACCTGGATCATTGGCATTCTGCCTCTCTGCTTTTGAGACTCGGATTAGATATCGGATTCAGGAGGAGGCTGTAAGACACAGAAGCATGCAGACTGCTTTCCAAATCAGCCCTGATTAGAGATGAAAGATTAATTTCTCTTACATGTAATATATATTTTTGAAAGCATTGTCTCTCTGCAAACATTACCATTTTTACCAACTTATTATAAGCCAGTCAAAATGGATCATTCTTTGTGTGTATAGTTAAACATTCCTGCAGTTTTTAATTTCTGAATGTTTTTTTTTTTTGTTTGTTTTTTTTTTTTTTTTTTTTCTGACTTGATACAATTGATCTTAGTGCCTTGTTTCCGATACCTAGCACTTGTCCTGCAGAGGAGAGAGACAGAAATAGAATGTCAGATCCCTACTTGGCTGGGAAGGCATTTGTTCCCTTGCAGTGATGAAGAGGGTGACAGCTACTCAAATGCTGCTGCAAGCAGACATGTGAGGGAAAACCCAAGCGAGCTGTCATTGCAAAGACACTGTAGCAACCTTATGCACCAGAGAAGTATAAAGAACTAGAAAATAGTTCCAAAATTCATGCATTCCCTCCACCCAAGCAATTGCTTCCTCCCTTTGCTACTTCATCCTGCTCCTAGGGGAGGAAAAAGGATTTTCTTCCTTTCAAGTTTCCCACACTCTACTTTGACCATTATTAAGTCTTTAATAATTCCCCATTTCTTCTTACTCAACTGCTGCTCTTAATAATCCATAGAGAAATGGATTTTCCTTTTTTTTTTTTTTTTTTTTACAGCTGAGACCCAACATAATTTTAAACTTTAAATACTTTCAAACAAGTTTTTAGAACTGTATTCTGGGATTACTTCCCTCTCTCTTTTCTCATGGTCATTCTCTTTGTCCCTACATGGCATGTGCTCAAAGACAAAATGAGAAGTTGCTGAGTACCTCCCCATCTTTTTTAATTAGTATTTTGAACATGTTAATATATTTTGAGTCTACAAGTGGCCTCACAGCTTATGTCTTTTGAGTATTTATGAAGGGAAGGAACTTCTGGAACTCATGTCTTTGATCTGTAGAAGTTGTGCTAAATGAGTTGTGGATTTCTTTTTTGTAAGGTGGTCTGCAATGGGTTCTGTGTGAGACCCCTTTTGCAGGGCTTCCAGAAAACCATGCACATCTCCACTCACAGTCCTCTGTGCTAATCCTGCTCAGTCCTAGACACAAGGCCAAAAGCTGAAATTCTCCTCTGAGATTAAGAAATACCTAGAATGTTTTCACTGGAGCAACAAGAAGCAGAGGTGGCCAGGCACCCTCTTGTGTTGGGGATCTCACGTGGGGACACCCTACAGTGGGAGTGAGTGGCAAATGGATTTTGGGGAAAGTAACTCTCCACCATCCCTGGACCTCTGAGACTATCCCTGCGTGTGGCAGTACTTCAGTACCTGTCACTGGTGCTATTGGCAGGGTTTGGCAACAGGGCTCTGCAGAGGCTCAAGAAAATGTGAGCTCCTCCAGCTGTTATTACATATTATCAAAACTTTCTACCCTCCTTCCAGTAGCTCAGGAACCTAAAGCTCTTATTGCATTGTGTTGTCAGGACTGTGCTCTTCAACAAGCCTTTTTCCATGCTGTGGTACAATGCTTGGAAATGCTTAAAGAGGGCACAGGTAAAATTGCAACCAAATAGTTAATGCAATGGGAATTTTGAGATAACTGCAAAAGGTGTCAGAGAACAATGAGCTCAATTTCTCAATCATACGAGCACCTTTGGATGCTCCATGACAGGTTGATAGGTTTAGGGCAGAGTTTATCTGTGTTATAATGCTTGGAGGTCCCAGTGGTGAACCAGTGCACCATTGTGCAAGCCAGTATCAGCACTTCCAGATTGATTGTCCCCATCCCACACAGAAAGAGAATAGGCTCTGCCCTGGTTTAATCCAGGTGAAAATTTGTCAGATTTTCCCCCACTGCAATTACATAAGTCTAAGTAAAGTATCTCTTTGAGCTTCTCACAGGCCAGATCCTGGCAGAGGCACTGTCAATTTTCATCCCTATTGAACACCATCAGACAGTTTTCCTGATGGCACAAAATAGCTGCTGTCAAAGCACTGCCCTACCTAAGTTTGCTCAACTCGTGTCATGAAAGGAACTGGTGCACAATGGCCTGTTTCAGCCTTTGTCAGTGAGGGAAAGCTGAATTGTGGATAAAGCACACGAACTAGGAGTCGCACAAAATCAAGATAACCCAATATTTGCTGAGTAGTGCTTGTGTGGCTTTTATTGAGTGATATGCATGCAAAAGGCTTGCAGACCCAGTGAGAATTTGGAGCACTTTTGTACTATCAGGAGCGTCACTGGGATCTTGCCTGAGAAGCAGAATTCCTGTGTTGTGTTTATCTTCTCTTTGTTTGATAAGCAAACATAGATATTTTAAACTCTGCTGTATCCATGTGGTTTTCTTGTGACTGTGGTCTTTCATACAGAGCAAAAGGCTCAACAGACTATTTGTTCCTACTGTCAGATAACAAGCAAGGGCTGGCTGTACACAAGGAGATGGAGTTGGGGTCAGCTTGAACTGAAATTTCCACTTGTTAGGTCCCTGAGTTAAGACCAACCAAAATTACTTCCAGTTTTTTGGTTATAAAGTGGGGAGAAGATGGATCTGTCCTTATAAGACTTAGTGCCAAGTACTGCTAGAAACCATCCTGTCTTGGGAGCAATTTTTCACCCTTGGCACTAAATGATTTTATTTTTACTTCCATTTCTTAAAGCAATTTCATGCTTTGATAAAATACAGTAATTTTTCTACGTTTTATGTAGTAGAGTAGCCACTCTTGAGTAGACCAAATATATTTTGTTGCCTCCCTGTCCTTGCTGCAATATAAAATACCAAAAGTAATTAGTCTGCAGTATGGATGGACTGATTAGCTTTTCAGTTTGGGGAACAGATACATTTTAGAATGAGAGCCTCTGGAGCCATATCTCCCTCCCTAGTAAAAATAAAATGACTAATACTCACAACACCACTGGCTTCCTATTTTTTTTTTACTGTGTATGTGTGTGTCTTTAATTTACTGTGCATTTTAACAGAGCCATTTAAATTTACTGGATTTGATTTATCATGTGCTTTATTCCACCTGGGCAAAAAAGAACTGTAGAACAGGGGTTCATCACACCTTGAGTAGGTAGCAACCCTTCCTGATGGAGGGGGTGGTGTAGCTTGGGGCAGGCAGCAGGGCAGGAGAGGAATTAGTCATCAGAACCCCCACAGTGTTGATCCTGCACTCCTTGCTCTCTGTCTGCAGTGGCTGCTGAAACAGCTGGATATTGCAGAGCAGCACAAAGAGGCATGAGCAGCCTGTTTGAGGGAGACCCACGCCAGCTCTTGCTGGCCCTGCTCTGGATTGAGTGAGGGGGAATGAACTTCCCCATTGTGCTGTGCAGCTTATGCAATGCCTCAGTACTTAAAGATCTTTGGATAAAAGGTACAATTAAGTCCTGGCCTTATTCTGTAACTTAAAAATGGTTGAAACTCTACTTAAACCCAAATTTAATTAACTTTGTTTTAAACAAAGATTATTGTAAAACCTTTATCCAGCTAAGCTTTATCTGCCAAGTTTCACTGCAGGCTGTGCATTTGCATAGCAGAATTTTACACACTCCTGAAATTTGTGGTTTGCAATGGAAAACCTGGCAGACTTGGTTATATCAGCATTAACAGACATTCAGTATAATTGGAAGTATTGTCCCTTGCCAAAAATTGTATCCTAAGAGCCTAATAGATTTTTAAGGGTTTGTTTCATTTTGTTTTGTTTTTCCTTTTTATTCTTCAGGTCCTTGTAGTTTAGTAGTGGAGGTTGCACCTGAATTTATACCTGGGCTGTACATGGCTATGAGTTCCACCTCCTGTTTCTTCTACCCATGAGCTGGGGGTGAGAATACAGCCCTCCAATTTAAGAGTAATGCCCAATTTCCCTGCATGGCTTTGTGTATGTGAGCAATGGCCAAGGACATTTTGGAACACCCTCAGGTTTCTCAGGTTAAGCAGTATGATGCCCTTTGAAAATCCCTATGTCAGGGAAGAAAAGCAGAGAGGTGGGAGGGATACTCATGTTTCACAAAGTCCACAAACTGCAGCCAGACTCAAAAGTGCTTAAGTACAGGCTGACTGCAAAAGGAATTCAATATTCCATTCTCCAGAGTGAATGACGCTGATCAAAGAAGCTGTGTCTGAAAAGACAAACTCTCTCCTGTCCCCTTCATTTCCAGACTTGAAGGAAAAAGTATAGGAGATCACTATGCTGAAGGAGCTGCCAACCCTCATTTCCATGGGGAAAATACTTTTTTTTTTCCCACCAACCTTCTTTCCTTATATCAAAATAGTGTTTATTTTTATAAAAGGAAATGCTTAACTTTACTTGCACTGTAAAATTGGCTTCAAAAAGGGTAAGACAAATACAGAGTAGAAAAAAAAAAACACTAAGAGATCCTAAAAAGCGTTAAACAGAGCTGCCAGTGTAATTTCTGGATAGAGGGGGGAGAATAGAGCACAGAAGTGCAAGTCTGTTCCTGCCTCTGAGCTTCCAACCATACCATGATACCTGTGCTTGTCCCCAGGCAGCTGCTGCTGCTGCTGTTGTCAGAGCCTAGCGAGGCAGACCTCTGGTTTGACAGAGGACAGGCATCATGCTGCCTTACCCTGGAAAATGGGAAACAAGATGTTGTTCCTTGTTGCAAGGGAAGTCCAGGTGCACGGTGTCACGGTCCTGCCCATATCATCACCCCTCCTGAGGACTCATCCTGCACACTTGGCTTTCAGCTGTTGAAGCTGATAGTGCTGAACACCTTCCCAGGGAGAACCCTGCTTGCCCTGCAGAGCATCTGCTGCCCAGGAATGCTCTTTGTGACTGTGGTCACCTCTGTGGTGGCTTGAAGCAGACATTTTTCAGCTCCTCATCCCTGCATGAGACAAGAGAGTATAGGAAATGTTTCTGTGCAGGGAGAGAGATACAATCCTCTAAGCCTTCAGAAGGATTCTCAGAGAGGTTTACACTCAAAACACCAAAGCTGAAAATATAAAAGTGTAAAACTGCATCAGATCAAATAGTTGTAATTATAGCAAGCATATGAGACAAAACCCATTGTCATTTTATCTCTCTAGGGACTCCACACTTTTTGTTTGAGCCCTATTATTGGAGAAGTACGAAGTCTAAAATTATAATAATTAAAATGATTATAAAATCTTGGGGATTGTAATTTTTTTTTTTTTTTCTTTTTAATAGCTGGGAACAGCCTGTTCATTACTGAACCAAAGATTTGGCTTTAAATTCACATCAGTTTAAAAGATAGCAGGAGGGGGAGTGTGTTGATGTGAATACAATGAGCATGCCTGAGGGCTGGGTCCCCTTTTACCTCTCTCAGGCATCAAGAGGAAGGGAACTGAGGTGAAGGACAGTCCTGAACAACGGGCTGGAAATGTGTCACTGCTTGACCTTCTGGGAACCTGCTGGTGACTTCTACTTTGTAAACGCTAAGTGGATGGCTCCTGCAGCCCAAGGCTGGCATGTGGGAGCAGGCAATATATTATTTTCATTTTCTGGAAAGAGAGGCTGAGGGTGAAAAATTGAAGAGAACCACTGGAGGCATCAGCAATTGGAGCACAGGAGCCCTTAATGTCAAATGCACCTTCACTGGGTTACTTTACATTGTGTGTTTTATGCTGGTGCTGCTTCTTGCTGCTGAGCCCCATTTCATTCTCATGGCAGAACGTGGTGTGTCTCTTGCTGGGGCAGCAGCCTCTGCCAAATGTGGTTGCAAATCTCAGCCAGTTGACTCTGAACTTTGTAGGCTGCCAGGGCTCGACTGGGTAGCTCAAAGAGAGAACATATTGAATGCCTGATTATCAAAATACTTTTCATTTTCAGATTGGCACAACTTCTGGGACAAAATGGCCCCAAAATGTCAACCGTGTCAGTTCTGTGTCAGAAACAAATGAAAGCCGAGATGAGCGCTAGCTTTGGGCACCCATCCAAAGCCGTGGCAGAGAGGAGGAAATCTATACCATGGATTTCAAAGAGCCCGTATGTCTCATCCAGGACTCAGTGTCTGTCCTCTTCCGGATCAGGCCCACCTCTGTCAAGAAGTGACTAGGCAGCAACAAGGGGGATGGAGGGGAAGGGGAGGAGAAAGGAAAGGGAATCAGAGAAACATTGGTAAATTCTATTTGGCGCATAACACAATACATGTAGCAGCACAATGGCCTTTTCTGCAGGCAGATTATCCCAGCCGGAGTCTTTGCTATATTAAAAAAGTGGTGGGGGGGGGAATAGAGCACCAAAGAAAAGGAAAGGCAGGCTGTACAGCAGCAATCAATGCTGCCCTTTGTGCTGCCTGACATTTGAGGGACTTGTTATCAACGATTGCTGGCTGCTTTATCTAAATGTATCTCCCCAGCTGCCAGGCACAGCGCTGATAGGCAGCGGGACGTGCCGATGGCCCCGGCTGATACGGCGGCCGCCCAATTCCCCCGCCAGCGCCTCTGCCAGGGCCGGGATGGCTTCTGTCACACCGCCGGGATGGCTTCTGTCACACCGCCGGGATGGCTTCTGTCACACCGCCGGGATGCCACACCCGCGCCCCCAGGGCCAGAGGGGTTCTGCCCTCGCCCCCTCCTCCCCGCGCTCGCCAGCCGCTTCTCTGTCTTAAAGCAGAAGGAAGGAAAAACAAACAGTACAAACGGGAACGAAATTTAAAAAGAAAAAAAAGGGTCAAAAAACTTGGGATGAAAAAGGGATGTTTTGGGGAAAGGAAAATTTACTTATTTTTTTTATTTGTCCTGTAAAAGCCCTGGCATTTGCTGCTCTGGCAGAAATTCCCATATATGTTCTTACCTTCTCTCCCCTGCTTTACTGCAGAAGAGTGATAAGAATAATCTAGTGCTTGGCTCCTAGGTTGTCTCTTAGTGTGAAAAATGCCTGTCTAATATATTTGTCTGTACAACTTATATACTTGTGTCTAAGTAATGCTAGGAGCTGTATGCACAGGTTTGCCTGCAATTACTATTAATTTTTATGACTGGAAGATGATGAATGGGCATAAAATAAATGTCAGCTTGTGGCAACTCCTAAATCCTGGAGGGGTGTGTGTATTTAAAAAGAAATAAATGTTGCAGTTCACTTCCATCCAGAAACTATTTGATCTAAGGTTTAGATGCTGCTTAAAGCCAGTTTAATTATTCCTAAAGTGTAGTCAGTTATTGACACCTTCTAAAGTACCAAAGCTCTGAATTTGTGTGGCCTCTTATTTCAAAAGACAGCTTAAATTATTGCTTTTACAGCTAAAAAGGTTTTGAGGTCTGTGTGGAAATGTCAACTCATAGGTTTGCAAGTATATTTGCTCTTGTTGGGTGCTAATAAAGCCATTAAAAATGCAGTATGGCAAAGCTGAAGGATTTCTTACAGATGACCATTTTGTGATGTCTGTGACTCCGTCTGGTGAAGAATTTGGAAAACAAAGTAACCTAGAAGCACAATCATAGAGGGTACTGTATTAACTGATCTACTTTTAATGATTCTTGCCAAAATATGGAAGTAATTAAACCTCTCAGAAAGCAGATGATTCCAAGAGAGCAGAACAAATTATCTCTCTCATCTTCAGCTGTCCTATTTTAGTGCATACACATTGCTACCTTGACCATAGTTGGAATATGTTTCACGTGCACATAGTGAAAACTAATGTTGGCAGTGCATTTTGAGGAAATTTAGGCCTATTTGAAGCATAATTTTCTTCTGCAATCACTTCAGTTATTTGCATCAAAAAAAGTCAAGGGGGAGAAAAGTGAACACTCATGAGGGAGTGTTGCAGACCATAAAAATCTCTCAGGAGAGCCAAAGCCCAGGTACCAATATATACAGCTCAGGTAACTGTTCAAGAGAAGAATAGCAAGATATTAATAAAATACAAGATTCTCCTTTGAAAAATGGCACATTTGAATGTTAGCACTTCAAACATCTCAGCTGAATATAGAAGATGGTGAGGGGTCTTTGATAAAGCTCTGGCTGAGAAAGTATCATGTTAAGAATCTAGTTCACAGGTCAGAGCAGGACACCGTCACTCACCTCTGCAGATCACAGTTTGGGCTGGGTCAGGGAATGCTTTGTGGAGCCAATGCTACTGTTCTGTATAAGAAATAGGAACAATTCCACTATGCAGTGTGGGGTGATCTTAAATGGAAGCTGTTCTGTCTAGCGTCCTTTATACGTTATCAAAAATATAGCAGAAGTGCCTTTAATAAACATTACTGTCCAGTGCTGGGTGCCTTTGCCTTTCTGCCTGACAGCACTGAGCAAGGGGAGAGCATTCCACATCCCCTGTCACTCCTCAGCCTTTTGCAGGTGCAGGCAGCACAGCTCATAGAGCACAAGCTCAATGTGCACATGGTATAACCTTCCTGAGCATTTCTCTTTCTGTGGCATTAGGAAGCCAATTCCTCCCAAGAGCACGTTTATATCAATCTAAAACTCATTTCAGCTGAAATATTTATGATTTTGTGGGGGGGAGGCAGGAGGGGTCTGGGTGTCGAGTGTGGTCAGATCAAGTTAACTTCAGCTGGCAAGGTTGACGCAAGTAGTAATCTCTCTGTTCCTCCTCCCATACCTAAACGAGCATTTTTTTCTAAGCCCTTTCTTAATGCTGTAACATAATTCATTAGGACAGCCTTAATGAGCTGGTAATTAGTCTGGTGGGAGGGGGGTGAGGAGGGGAAATAGAAATGCTAGACAGAGAGAAAGTCGAGCAGGCTGGGACACCTTAAAGAGCCCTGAGAGAGCCTTTTGTCAACAAAATGGATCGGGCTTGCAGGCAGTAAAACTTTCAAATGACCTTCGTGTCAAAATATTAGGCAGCTACTTTTTGCTAGATGGTGGTTTCATAAACATAAAAAGCACACATATCATTCAGAGTGTCGTAAAATTTGTCTCAAAGATTCGGTGTTCCCTTCCCTTTTTTTTTTTTTCCAGACAAATATCACCTCTGTGTGGCATGAGTGGGGGATGGGATGGGGTAAGGGGAATGGCATCTAACATCACAAATTTCTGCTTAGCCTGAGCATAACATTATTAATAGCAGCTCATCTTTGTTCCAATGGTTTTAAGTGCTTGGTCTTTCCTTTTAGGAAGTGGGGGGAGTAAAATACATACCATAATATACATGTTAAAGATAGATAATGAGATGGTGACATTTTTGCTTGTAAAATTCAGGAAAATTACTTATGTGTCTATAATTTATGGCAAAAGCTAGATGTTAATATTGCTCTGTGATTTAGAAGACAGATGTGGAATCATAAATAAATACATCAAAAACAACAGCTCATTTCTGCAGAAGTGAAGCATCAAACCAGTTGGATATTTAAACAGGGTTTTTTTTCTGTTCAGTCTTCATTTCCAAGGTTAAATTTGGAGATAAAGTTGGAAGGTAAAGGGATGACTGTTTACCCCAAGGCAAGGAAATGATTACTCAAGGCATCCACTTATTTTGTATTGAGTTTGTCTTTAAGCTCCTTTCCTCTCTGTCCCCCATGTAACAAGTACCAGAGCAGTGGAAATTCTGTAACTTGGATAAGTTGTAGAGGTCTGATAAGGCAGCACTTGAGCTGAACCGTAGGAATGTGCAAGCAGAAATGACTGGGGTAAATAGCTAACTTAATAGAGGCAAAAGATAAGGAAATAGCAGAAGGATGGAAGAATTGTCTTACTGATCTGTTGTGGGGTTAACTATTTCTTTTTCTGCCATCACATCACACAAGGCAGAAATGACAAGCTGCTCCTTTTCTGCCTCTTGTCTTTCCAACTGTATTTCCCCTTTGACCACCTGAAGCATTTATCACTTGTAAACAGGCACTCTAGGTGATGTACTGGCAGCCAGGCCACTGCTGGGAGCCCAAATCTTCCCCCAAGGAATGGTCACGACAGGAGATTACAGCTTGAATAAGGGAAAGCCAGGGCTGGGCTTAGTGGACATCTCCCCTAGCCAGCCACTAGCTTGTAACTGGGTGTAATTGCTCAGAAGTTAAACTGATATCACGTGAAGTATTTCTTTTGTGGCTGCAAGTATCGGGACTGATGCTCAGACTTCCAGGTCCTAGTAATTTCCCACCTCTTTGATGTGCCAAGCAGACTTGCCTGTGGCCAGCTAGTGGCAGAGGCTGGAGACTGCCTGGGTCTGAACCCACGTGCAAAGGCCACATGGGACTGGCTGCCTTGGGGGACTGCAGTTTAGTGGGTTTTCCCTTTGAGATCTGAAGACAATCTTTCCTGCATAAAATGTGAAATGCAAAGACAAATTTAAACAAAGATGAGGCGATGCTTGACTTCTCTTCACAGACCAGAGCAGAACAAGAATATTTATATGGACTTGTTTAACCCTGTGTAGTTTCACACAGCTTTCTTATCCACCTTGTGAAAAAGAAAACACTTTGGACTTTCTTTTCTTCCCCTCTATTTTAATTATTCCTAAGTAGTTTGCTAGTTGTTCTAGTGCTCTGTTAGAACTGAATATGGATCACAATCACCTTGTGATTAACCAAGTTCTTGTGTTTAAAAATGAAGTCCTTTTTTAAATTTATTTTTTAAGCCCACAGAAAACTTAGAGATACTGTAAAATGCAGTGTAATATACAGGAGTATATTCAGGCAGGCTCCAGGTGTGATCAGTTTACCATGGGGGAAAACATTAGTGTTGCCCTCCTCTGAATCCTTCTGCTTGGCTGCATTAAACCTACCAATGAGATTTTGTTCTATGCCTCCTTGTTATTTTATTTTTCATTTCTTATTTTCTTCTTTATCTTAGCTGCTTATAAAGGAGATAATTTATTTCACCCTGGAACATATTCAGGATGACACAGGCCCACCAATAAAATGGCAAAGCTTAGTAATGAAACTAGGTGCAGTGCAATATTTCTGATACACAAGACACCTATGACATGACCCCCCAAAAATACCTTTTAAAAGTGCTTATTATAGCACAGTTGAGACTTGTATTATTCTATCACATGGATAACTGGTGAGGTTGTAATCTCTGCTTAGCTGTCCTTATTAGAAGGCTTAGACTTNTTAAGGAATATATTTATTTTTATTCTCCAAATCTTGATTTTGGGAAATTGATTGAAATTTTCTCTGCTGGGTGCCTGCTGCAGAATGAAGTTCATCATTCTCAGGAAAGACAAATTTTAGCAAGGTGAAGGGAAAATTACATGTTCAATTCTGGTGTCTTTTCTTTGCAAAGACCAGTCAAGACTGAAAGACAGTATTTTAAGATGGGTCTTACATTGCTTTTAGAGTTATAGCTTCTGCATCTTTCTCTCTACTTTGACAAATTTAGCTAAATTCTGCTGGTTTTGAAAATCTGCAGCATGTATACACTCAGTAAACATTTCTCAGGTGACAAGAAGATGTCTTAAGGGGACTAAGAAATAAAGTTGGAGGGGAGAGGACGGTTGAGAGAAGGGCTCAAAGGAGCTTAAATGCTGCTGGGAAGGAGGCTGGGGCAGCACATGTGGGATCAGGCAGGTTTTGAAGAATACAGGGGATGGAGCTGTGAACCCATTTTGCCAGACAGGCATTAATTGCCTCTGTTTAAGTGCCTGAGGAATGACGGAAGGAAGGACCTTGGTGAACAGAGAGGGATTGTGAGGGAGAGGTTGGATAGATTAGAGCAGATGATCCTATGGTGTGTGGGTAAATACAGTTATCTCTGTCCATCACAGCAAATGCCTTCCTCCCTGCTCCAGAGTCTCTGGAAAAGCACCTCAGGTCCTTGAGTTTGTCTGCTACCAGCAAACAGCCATTGCATCGATTGACAAAGCCTTCCACCCCCTCTGAACAATCAAATACCGTCCCAAATTAGTGGTTCCTTTTAGCTTAACATCCCTGTGACTTGCCTCTATGTACCGTGGAAGTAAATTAACTGTGGATTAGTGCCAGAACCATAAGGAACTCACACAGAAGTTAGCAGTTCTCTTTTCATAGCAGGGAATAATGTGCAGCAAAATAAGAGCTGGGCAAGTACATAGAAGAATACAAACAAAATATTGTAGACATGTGGTCTGTGCTGAGGCAAGAGTTCCCAAGGCAAAATATACTATTATGTAATTTAGAGTGGTATCCTAAAGCAGTTGCAGTAAGGAAAGGCTCTGCAGGCATCCTTCATTCCACTGTGTCCTAACTCTGCCCCTGAATAATGACCATTAACTTACCCATTTTGTGAGATATATTTATCATTCCACCTACATCCTGCACCGTGTTGAGTGTCAGAATTCACTGTACACCATCCCTCAGTAGCAGTGTTATTTTTCTTGTTCTGGAAATGCCAAAGCTGAAGTTGCCCACATAACCGCAACTCTGGTCCCCTGTGTAAACATGTTACAAGACAGTCTTTAATTACATGAGTTTGCATTTATTTATTTTTTCCCTGCTGCATGAGGCTCAGAGGCATCTGGCCACATCATTCAAAGTGTGGCACAGGCCTTATTTACCTCGTATCATCCAAAGAGTGTGCTGAATACAAAATTATTGATTCGCTCTTGGGTGTTTCAGCTGTGCTTTCAGCAGAATGCTTTGAGCACTTAATAGACGCATGCGGATTCAAATTCACAGCACCCCTGTGAGACAAGAAGGTGACAGTATTCCCATCTTACAGATGGGGAGCTGAGTCACAGGGAGATTAAGGTCAAAGGACCCACTGATTTTGGGGCCCCAGTTTGATGTTTCAGAGTACTTAGAGTTTTTATAGCTCGATATATGTTCAGAGCACAGCTCCCAGAGACTTCAATTACAGCTTCCAGCACTCAGCACTTTGCAAATCAGCCCCCAGGGTTTCAAGTCAGGCATCCAGAAAATGAGGAACACACAGTTAGTGACCACCTGTGGTTTATAACTTGGCCAAATGTGTGTGGATTTTCATGGTAATTGCAAAAGGCACCTCTCGTATTCCTGGGTGATGCTTTTCTCTCTCAGTCAAGCCAACTGATCCCTGCAGTAAAATACAGAGTGCTGCTAAGGTCTCTCAGTGGAGCAGTCCTGCACCCTGTGGAGGAGAAATGCAAGGGGACCACTGTCATTACTATCAAAACAGTACTTCTCTCTTTCATGTAATATGTGGCAAGAGCTGAAACCTCCTTTGTTAAAGTTTTAACATGACTTTTTAATTTCTAAGGCACAACAACTTGCCTTCAAAGTCTTAAGTCTCAAAAGACAAATTGTGAAAAGCTATGAGAATGTGACCTTAGACTGGGAGGTAGTGGGCATCACCCTGCAGGGATTGATGTTTGGTCTACTTCCCGTGCTCTCTAGCTGTATCCTGAAAATGAAGGGTTGCTACACTGGGGCCAGTGTACTTTTAGCTGTGCTCAGCTTGGAGAAAATTTTTATGGCAGTCTGATGAAACCCCTGGAAGTGATAATTTTAATGGAGACTTCCCTGGTAGACCACAATTACAGTTATGCAAGTGGTTTTCATTAAAAAAAAAAACATTTAAAATTTGAGCAACATGGAACTGAAATGCCCAGGCATGTGTCACTGCCTTTAATAGTATTAGCAATAGAAAGACAATGGTGAGCATGGTAGGGAGGATGCATTTTATGAATGAAATAATAAATATGATTCATTTTCTTACAGTACAGAGAGGTGAAATTGAATTAATCTCGGGATTTTATTTACATTTCACACCTTGTTCTCTGTGCTGGCAGATGCTTATTACTAAATAAGGTGAAACACATGATGAATTGAGGTGCAGGTTGCTTCAGTTTCACAAGAAAATATTTGAAGTATCAGCATATAGAATTGTGTAAATTGTTATGAGCTCTGAGGTGGGGAGAACAGAAAGCATGATGCACTGCAAGGTGCAGGTGTTTTGGACTGAGAGAGGGAAAAACTTTGAGAATTGGTCCTTAGGAACTCGTGAGATCTTGGAAAAACTCAGAAATTATTTCAAAAGAAGTCAGTAGAGCTGGAAGAAAGACACAAGACACTAGGAATGGGCCACTAAGAACTTAGAAGATCCAGTTTCCTTAGAGGAGCAGTATGTGTGAAGTAATGGCTGCTCTTAATTTGCTGGGTGTCTTGTTTACTGTGAGTTCACAGTGCTGATGATGAGCCTGTTCCTTAGCAGCAGCATATTCCGCTTGTTAGTTTTTCCACTGTTCCACTAAAAAAGTGAAAGGAATTGTTAGTGGACAGAAACAGATCTCAAGGCAGTGCCTCTTCCTGCATTGGCAATACTTAAAATCCAACTTGTATGTTGACACTTGTCATTAGTATCACAGGTCTTTCAAGGCACAATGGACTCTCCAGCATCTTATTTATTATCATAAAAGCTTGGTTATGAGGAGGAAAGCTTAGCCTTCAGAGAAAGCAGTAGACACATTTCTTCCTACTATTTCAAAACAATTACCCTTTTTGTCTCTAGGTTGGAAGGAATGTTTTGAAGAACAATGTGTGAAACCACAAGAAATGGAGCAAGGAAGAAAACCTCTTCCTTGCTGAGCTTAGCTAAATCCTGCTGACCTTTTGTGAACAGCTACCTGAAATTATTTGCCCTAGGTAGATAGGCAGAATTTGCTCCCTGGCAATGTTCTGAGGACTTGGAAGAGAGGCAGCTGATACCTGAAGGAAATAAACCCAAGCAAAACAAACTTTTTAGCCTCTCTTAACAGCAGTCCTTTACAGATTGCCTTTAATAGGCTTGCATTTATGATTTTAATATTTGAGCTTCCTTTCTGTGTAATCTGTGCCTATAGGCTGAAGCAAGATTATGAGTGCCTGAAAAATACGGAGGCTAATTACAGCAGTGTGAAAGCAAAATAATGAGAGCTTGAGAAAATGTGACTGATAAGCAGTTAGATAATAGACTAATAAGCAGGATGTCTGTAGTCCATCAAAGAGCTAATGAAGGTCTCTATGTCCTCTGCTGTTGCCCGAGGAGAATGTACAGATGGAAAATATCCATACCCAGAAATGGCATATAAGGATATACGCCATGTACTAACTGCACAGTGGCATAACAATTGGATTCAGTGAGTGCCTAACCTATGGATAAAGTAATTACTCAATTATAAAGTGCACACTAGATGCTGATAACCAAGTGGGACAGGCTTGAAACAAATGTTGACAAAGGAGAGGTGGTGCTTGGTGTCACCTGCCCCGCTGAGCTGGGCTTGCAGCCCTCAGTGCAGCCTTGGTTTTAGCACCCCAGGAAGGTGCACAGCAACACTGCAGTGGACTGGTGCCTGTCCAGCCTGGGGGTGGCTGTCTTGGGAACAGGAAATGGAGCTGCTGCTCTTAAGGTTAATGGGGGCATCTGGCTCACGTGCAGCCCCTGCTGTGTCACAGTGAAGCCCGAGGACCTTTACTGATAACAGCTCTGTGAACACTGATGTCTCTGCTGTATTTTCAACCTCTGTCAGACTGACCGACTTTTCATAGTAAACATGCAAATTCTGACCCTTTGGGGTGACCTGTTTCAGACAGGGAAATTGGGGAGCTAAGCACTCTGGCAGGCTCAGAAAATGTCAGGAAAACAAAAGAACAAACAAGCAAACCTATGACCAGAAAAGATTATTAAAAAAGGACATTTTGGCCGTTTGGTCATAAATAGTACTCTTCAATAGCACAAGAAATCATGCAGGCTGTGCAGGGAGACATAAAACCACTGAATTATGTATTAATATGTCATATAAAAGGAAAAAGTACTAAAGAAATACTGTTGGAAAAATAAATAAAACCACCATTAAAAGTGAACATGTCCCATTTGGTCAGTTATGCCAAACATAAAACAACAGAAAGTGCCATTTGGAAGTTAACAACACTTTTAATTTTACTACTGACTTTTCCATTATAAACCATACAAAGGTGTGGTTAGACCATAGGCTGAGGAATTGATTTTATGTCTGTGCTCATCTAAATCAGTAGGCTTTCAAAAGATGTATCTAGACCAGTATGTCTCTGTATAAATGTATGAAGCAAGAGAGGAAGAAAGAGTTGCAAAGCTGAGGTTCTGTGAGCTAGCTGATGCTAAAACGGAGCTGTTACCCTTTCAAAGGGACTGTTTGGGTAAAAGGAGGCAGAGCTGAAATCTGCTGGTGGTAGCCAGAAGGCCAGCCCTCTGCAGCCATGTGACCTGGAGCTGGGATGTGTGCACACGTGGAAAGCCATGTCCTGCTCGCAGCAGCCCAGGCTGTCCAGCACAGAGGACACTGTTCAAAAGCACGGGGAGAGGGGATGGTGTGGCCTCGCTCAGGTTTCAGCTTGAGTTTCGCTCTGTCCCTCAGATGTCTCTGGTTTTAACATGAGGTGACAGGTGCCATGGCAGGCCAGCCTTGGGGAGCCAGCTACGGAGGTGTGATGGGATCTGGGAGCGGGGCTGCCCACACCCACACACTGGGCCTGCCCTGGCAGGGCAGGAGAGCCCCTTTGTCCCTGCAGGAGGGCAGCTGGGGCTGTGAAGGGCATCCACGAGGTCCAGGAAGCTCAGGTGGGGACAGTGCTTTGGGGCCATTAGCCCCTGTGCGCCTCTCCCTGCTGTGAAGGGCAGGGCCACGGCCAGCTGAGGAGCTTCTCTGCAAGGGAAGGTGTGTGCTTGTCTTGCACACACACCTCAGGAGGGAATTCAAAAAAACCCAAAAACCCACAAACAAACAAAAAAAAAAAAAAAACAAAATAGGGATGGAGAAAACCTTTTTCTGGCAGAAAGCACAAATGACATGGAAACTGCTGGGTTGCTGCTTCATTAAATACACTGGCCAGCCAGAACTGCATTGCAGATATCCTCCTAATGTGTTTTGAACAGCAAAACTCCCTTTTGTCACCTCTACTGCTGTTTGCTTGCCTTTTTCAGCCCACCTGCCATGGTGCCAACAACATCTCTGTAGGGAGAGGAGAGGTTGGGAGCACCAGCAGGGACAGCTGGGTCTGGGCACAGTGCTCCAAGACATGTCTATTCCCCTACCCCTATGCCTTCTGCATTGGTGGAAGGCTCCAGACAAGCATCTGACAAGAGGCAGAAAAACTTGCCCAAGCTCATCCTTCCTCGTGGGGCGTGGGGATGCCTGTACAATGCTCCACAGCTCCAAAGTGTCATCTCTGCAGAGGGAGAGGGGCCTGGCAGGGCTGTGGCTTCAGCCTGAGGGCTTTCAAAGATGGTGCTGCAGGGTCACTTTCAGCAGAGCCCATCTCCAACACCAATAAAACAGACTTTGGTTTTGTTTTGATTTAATTTATAGGCCTGGGACAGTGTTACAGAGCATGAGAGGGGAGAGAAAGAAAAAATAGGCGGGAAGTATGTAAATAATCACAATTAATCTGAAGATATAATGGCCTGCATGCCTTCCTGCTGTAATTTACCATATGCTCTAGTACTTGTGTGAGGTTCCCTGGCTCATGTGTTGTTAGTTTACATAAGTGTGCACAGACCTTTGGCAAATTTGTATTTTTATTGTGTAGAAGCTAGTACTTAGCTTTCTTCTTGTGGCTATGCCGTAGCATATGTTAGTGTTTATGTTGCTGGGAAAATGAATCTCTTGACTAGAAAATATCTTCTTCTACTATTCTAGTGATTTGTTATTTTGACCTTTTTTGTAATGATGTTTTGTCAATAGCGAAGCTGAGTGGGACGAACCAGGTAAAGGCTAGTCATTTGTGTGTGACACACATGGTATATCGTTTCTTCTGGGTTCTTGAGGGGATAATCACATCCAGATATGATTCAGAAGGTCAACCTGAATTAGAGGGAAATGATTTCTCAGAAGTGGGTATGAAATAGGAAGTAGGTTTTTTTCCTTTTTTTTTCCTTCCCCCCCACCCAGGTTGAGAAAATCTGTGTATGTCAGTGATGCTATAGCTTTTTTTCTTAGTTTTCTGTGTATATATGTTACCCTTAGCAAATTTTTTTCAAGACAATTTTATTTTTATCTTTCTCACTGAAGATGTTTTAGTGGGAAATATGTTTACATCATTGATATCTATTTTCTCCAGGGCCAGTAAATAGGATCACACAATATGCTATTAATGGACCAAGGCCAATATGATATGCTGTGATTTTCCACAATTAGTGAGAAAAGGAAGTCTTAATGCTAGTATAAGTTTGAAGAGCTACAAAATTTGGGGTCTATTTTTTTTTTCTAAAAGCCTGTGTGAAAAATGCAAAATCTTCTCTGAGCTCCGTGATACCTGGCTTTGGCATAAAGCTTAAGCCAGCCCTAATGGCTGGCATGCAGCCAAAGAAGGAAGGAAGTCCCTGCACTAGGCTCCTCTTGTGTGTCCTCTGTAGTCCCACGAGCAAGTGGGCACAGCTCAGAGGAGCTCTCTGACACTGCTCCCATGTCTGGAAAAGACATCTCTGCATGCTAAAAGGGAGAGTGGGAGAGGTCTGCCTTTTGCCTTGGTTCTCACTGATTTCATTTTACATCATTCCCATGTGCTCTGACCCTTGGCGTGTTTTTGGAAATATCTCTCCTGTGTTCACAGAGAAGTCTGATTTCATTATCTGCAGTCCTGCAACTTTGTATGCTGTGTTCGGGTCAGATTCAGCAATTATTGTCTGTAAGTTAATAGCTGTGGGTTTTTATGACCTCGTGTGATGTCTCAGGCATGCATTTGAATTCATAATGAACAGTGATTTAAGGTGCTTTTGCCTGTGTGACTATTTGTTTCTGCACTTGAAGCACCATGAGTGTTGTTGCTTGTGAGCACCATGCAAACCAGATAAAGAAAAAGTGGGGAAACCTTTCCAGTTCAGACATGTAGTTTCCTTGGATTCCATGTCTGTGTGGGAAATTTTCCCTTTATTTCACGTAGCCTAGCTTTGACTGCAACACAGACACGCACATCTAAAGCTGTGCTCTCTGTCTTGGAAATAATGGGACACGTACTATGATGAACATCCAAAATAATTACTACTACAAGGATCAGAAAAGGAATTGTTGAAATATGCTTTAAGCTTGATGTGACAACATTTACAGAAACGAACGTTTCCTAAATCCTTACAAGTCGTGTGTTCCAGAACTGCTGAACATAGTATGAAAAGACTCTGACACTTAATGATTTATAGCACTACGGTGTTTCTGTACAAGCTGCAGCCCAATATCTACCAAGTACAGAACATGACCTGGGCAACAGGGAACCAAAACCTCATTTAGTTATACAGAAGCCTAAATTGAACAGTGATTGAAAAATCAACAGGATCTCAAAATGAGTCTTGTAGACAGCTCAGCAGCAAGTGAAAGATTTTGGATGTGAAGAGTGTGTTTTTGACCAGGTTTAGTCTATGCTGAAGCTGGGGCTGCTGGATTCTGTCAGCTCCCACTCCAGGGAAGCCTGTGAGAAAAGACATGTCCGTAAACTAGTAACTGTCCCTTTTTCCCTTTTTAGCTGTTTTGTGTCTTTAGATGCAGAACATCAGGAATAGGTTTGTTCCTTTCCAGAGGGTTTAACTGTAGCCACCCCTTCAGTGCTTTCTACTGTGATACCAGCAAGCAGAAATATTCCAAATGATTTGCCAAAAATGGCAAGAAGACAGAAAATTGAAAGTTCTCTGGCATAAAGCCACACATGTGGATTCTCATTAGCTGATATTTGCTGAGTTTTGGTTTTCTTTCCCTTTAAGTGAAAAGTTTGTTGACCCACTGAAAACGTCACGTACTTCCCTAATAGACATATAATGGAAATATTAAACCCTTTGTGTTTGATGGGCAAAAATATCTGCACAACTGCAACAACTTTTTGTATGGTGCATGACTAGTTTTCATTCACATTGAAAACATGAGAGTAAACAGGAGGCTTGAATATTTTGCTACAAGCATTTTTCCAACAGTTTTGCTTTTTCTTTCTTGGGTGCTTTCTGGCAAGCAGCATAGAGGGATGTTTACCTAGGAAACACTAGGCTATTTTGTGAGTAAAATACTGAGGAAAAAAGCCACATCTTCACTGTGGAAACTGCACTGTTCAGTCTCCAGTGTCTTCTAAGCACTTCCCAGATGCTGCAAGGGAACAGCTATTAATAATGCACATATTAATACAGCCTGCTCAGCCTGTTCCTCTTGGACATGCATCAGCACATTCTGGATGTATTCCCCCAAACTAAAGCCACGTAGCTTCAAGCAGTCTTAATCAAGGCATGAGGGACTGGCTCCTACCTGGGTTTCTAGGAATGTTTTTTTGTGACATGGAGTTTTTGCAGGACTGCTTTATAAGCTGAGATCCTAGATACATGGAGTTTTGTTTTCCTAACCTCTGCAGCTCAGCATTATCCATGACCAACTCTGTTAGCTTTCCTGCAGAAAAAATGGTGCCCTGCAGTACAAACCAATGCCTTCTGATCTCTCTGCCACCTGAGATTTATCTCATCTCCTGCTTTCCCTTGCCCTAGCCTTTTCTTCAAAGCTCTTGGAGAAAAATATTTCTTTATAATTTTGTTCCTCCTAGTCAGGGTCAATGTTGGTGCTGATAGTCCTGGCTGAGCAATCTGTTTTGAGACAGAGACAGTACTCAAAATAAAAAAGGGAGAAAAAAATATGGGGCAAGGAGTTATAGCAAATATCCACAATGGTTTCAATGTACAGCAATGTTCTGTGATCCCAAAGAGAATTCACAAGCTGCACCTTGATTCCTTGATCCATGGCAGAGATACTTATCCTGTGCACCACAGTAGCGATGTTTTTTCAGAAAGCTATATTTGTTGACAGATTATTCTATGCTTTCTAAGCACATATTGAAGAGGTTTTGAGTTGTTCTGAATAATCAGCCACATCAACAAGCCAAACTGTTACACAGATCTCTAGTTCGGTGGAAATATAGCACATGCTGGTACATCTGATCTACTAGGTGTCTTTAATGCAGTTAAAATGGTCCCAAATAAGATTTATTCTGTGCAAAACCCAGCTTTCTATGGAACACAATGCATTTGAATCATAACAGATTGTTCCTACTAACTCTAGCAGTAAAGCCATTGCACTGGCTGGAAACAGCTTTCTTTAACATCTTTAAACCAGAAAGATCTGACGTTGACAAAGTGTTTGTGGCATCTCTTGTTTCTTGCTATTTTACTCGATAACTAGGCTCTGGGGAAAAGTCTTCAAATCCTTAAACAAGCTGAAGAAAATAATTCCCTCTGATTTGCACTCCTCAGTGGAATCTCTTCACTGTTAGCTCCATACTTAGCAGTGCATGAGCCACACAGGGGGTATCAAGAGCTGCTCTGTTTGAAGGGAGGGCACTCACTAGGGAAAAGGCTCTGTGGCTACAGTGGCTGGAGGAGGGACGTTTATCTCTCTGAAGTTTCATTGGCTTGAGCAAAGGTATATGTATATTTCCAGACAAGCCTGGNAAAAAAAAAAAAAAAGACCTTCCAGATTCTGATTTCTTCCATTTCCAAGGGAAAAACAGAGGAATCCATACAGTTGATGCTTGACACTTTACACAGGAGTGTCAGACACTAGCAGCTCCAAGAACAAGTGTAACTGCTATGATTTAGTACAATGTCTCTAAATGTTGCCATTTTTCCTTTACATGATCCATCTAAACATTCATACCAAATCTGCTACCATGAACTCTGAATATAAGTTTGGTTATGGGCCAAATAAGTATAGCACATACGGCCACTTGGAAACTTCTATGACCAAACACTTGCTTAACTCCTTACTGCACTTTCCTTACTGGAAAAAATGAAACACAGTAATATTTTGAATCACAGTTGTACCTGGCAACCAAAGATCTTCAAGCATTTATGGAGTAACTAGATTTACTCTATATTTCGCCAGACATCTGTTTTTTTCCAATTTGTATAAGACCAGAGTGAATAATTCCTTTTACAGATTTGAGCTTTTGCTCATTGTGAAGAGTCAGCACAGCACTTCATCCACTTGTTAGGTGTGTCTTATCTATAGAATTACTGCTGAGCAATTTTTGATCTTTATATCAGTCTTGGTCTTTATTATGGTCATCTTTACTCCGTGCATGGTAAGACCCTGGAACAAATTTCCCAGAGAAGTTGTGGATGCCCCATCCCTGGAAGTGTTAAAGGCCAGATTGGATGGCCCCAGAGAAAATTGATCTAGTGGGTGGCATCCATGGTGGAGAAATTGAAACTAGATGACCATTAAAGTCCTTTTCAACTTTACCCTCATTATGATTCCGTGAATACTTGCCTAAAATTTACCTGAAAATTTAGGAGACATCATGAAAAGGGAATGAAGAAAATGCGCAGATTTTAGAGGTATTTGCATAACAATATGCAAGAAACCTGAGGCCAAATCATGATACTCTTTTGTTTTTCTTTACCTCATTCAATGTCACACAGAACCTTTGTGACAGAGAAATGGAACTGTCTTCAAACTTGAACTCTTATCACTAGGTAGTTCCTCATCTGGTACAGCTTGAAGGAGAACAGGTGCATGCCAGAAATGTGCAAGGAAAGTTTTCCAAATGTTTCTGTGCATATCCAGGGCTAGTGATGTGTTAGGAGCCCTATAGGTATTCTCCAAGCCACAGTCCTGCTCTACCACTGGGCTGATCCTCCAGCTCTCACTGCTGAAGGATTTATTTCATGTTACTTCTCCCCTATTTCATCTATGGAGAGGCATACGCAAGGGACATCATCAAAAACTCTGGAGTATTTGAACATTTCTGCAAAAGAAAAGATGGCAGTTGATAGCAACACCTCATGCAAACAGTCCTATATGTGTGTGTGCCCTTGACATGTATCAGAAACTTCAGAAAGCTGTTCATACAAATGCTTCTCATTTTTCCCAGAGGCGGAGAACATACTGCTTTAAAATATACTTTTAGCTTTTATGAATTGCTTTAAGTGGGAAAGAGTCAATGGACCAAACTTCATCGTGCTGTGGGTGGGTAAAGCTCCTGTGAAAGAAGCACTCACTCTCTTCATTGATTTTGTTCTTGCAGCAGTGAATTTGTTCCACTGTCCCTAGCTCATGAGACGCTTTTCCCAGTCTCTCTCTCGCTTTCCTATTTATGTCTTAATTCACTGCTGTCATGATTTATACTAGCAATACAATGTGCAAGACATGAAAATCTATATATCTATCATACCACTCTCTGAATTCTGGGATATGGCATTTCAAAATTATTTTTTCCATATACATTTATCATACTTTTTTTTTTCAAAAGGAGGCACTGTGGATTGAAAGATGATGGCCCAGTATCTCTGTTGTCCTATTTCACATACTCCATGTGGTTCATGGGGTAGAAACTGGGGCAGTGTTGTGGTTAACCCCAGCAAGCAGCCAAGCTGCACACAGCCACTAGCTCACTCCCTCACCTGTGGGATCAGGGAGAGAATCAAAAGGGTAACAGATACAGAACCTGTGGGTCAAGATGAAGACAGTTTAATAGGGAAAGCAAAACACATGCACACAAGCAAAGTAAAACAAGGAATTAAACCATTGCTTCCTGTGGGCAGCCAGGTGTTCAGCCACTTAGAAGAGAGCAGGGCCCCATCACGTGTAAGAGTGACTTGCGAAGACAAAGACCATCACGCCAAATGTTCCCCCCTTCATCCTTCTTTCATCACCTTATACACTGAGCATGATGCTGTATGGTTGGGAACATCTCTTTGGTCAGTTTGAGTCCTCTGTCCTGGCTGTGTCTCCTCCCAACCACCCATGTACCCCCAACTTCCTCACCAGTGTGGCAGAAAAGCATGGGAGGCCTTGGCTCTGCATAAGCTCTTCTCAGCAATAACTAAAACATCTGTATATTATCAACCCTATGTTCTGCATGAATCCCAAACCTAGCCCTGTACTAGCCCCTGCGAAGAAAATTAACTCCACCCCAGCTGAAAGCAGCTCAAGGAAGCACTGCTCTGTTAAGGTTCTAGGCGCCTTCAGCCAAAATTGTGGAGGTAAATATTTTATGATTCCGGTAGAGATTAAGGTAGGTACTTTTAGCATGTTATCCATCAGTGGCAATTTGAGGTTTAGTGTCAAAGTAAATTGTTCTTTAGGGAAGAATAAGGATCTGTGCTGGTTTGTACCTGCAACTGACTGATCTTTATCAGACTTCTGACAGTCCCACAGGGACAACTAGTCGTAATTAGCTCATTTAATATTGATTGAGTCTTTGGACAATTAATCAGAATTAATCAGGGTTCAGTGGTATTTTAGAGTTCTGAAAATATGTATGTAAGAGCTTGGGATTCCTGAGTGTGCAGAAGGAAGCATGGCATGAACACTGTCCCAGGAACTGCATGCAATTTCACCTTTTTTGAGATTTGAAAATGTGTAGAAACTTTTTAAAGAAATCTTTTGCTTAATCTCCCTCATCATCACTTCTCCATACAGTATAGCACTGGGAGAGGTTGAGCATAAAATAACAAAACACACTGAGAAAACAGTTCTTAAAACTTTTTCAGCACAGTCTTAGATCTTTCTTCTTTGGTCACTCCTGCTAGCAAAGTCCTGCCTCCCAGAAGCTGTAAGGCACTGGAGCCTGAAATTAGGTGTGTGATCTTATTACTGAAGCCCTTGTGCTTTTTTACCACATGTCCACATATTGGGAGTTACTCTTGTTCTTTGTAATTTAATTTTAGACATAAGATAATCTTGTTGGGGTAAATGCTTTGTGTGTATGTGTGCTTGGTTGTTAGGGTTTTTTTTGTTATTGTTTGTTGATGTTGTTTTGTTGTTTTGTTGGTTTTTTTTTCCAATAAATTTTGAACTATAGCATCTAGATGCTAGGCAAGATAGTTGCCTATAGCATCTACTTGCTAGGCAAGTAGTATAAGGACCAGATTTAAATTTGTCGTGAATCCTTTAATGCTTTTAATTTCTGTTAAAAATGGCGAAAATCTCTGAATGGGAAAACAAGCCTTTAATACAGCTAGAATCTAGTTAGAAATAATTTTCAATTTCTTTGGTTTTAATTGTTTTCTATGTGAATCTTCTTCTGAAGACAGTAGATATCTATATTTTATTTTCTTAGATATCTGTGTTTTAGAAATGAATTTTTTTTTCAAGTGTAAATTGGTTTTTGGGTTAGGAAAATACATCAACCCTTATATTTTAGATTGTCTCTTGCAAGACTTTGTAATGTACATTTTTCATGAAAGAAATCACCTTCTGTTCTCTCCATTCCCAATTATCTTTTGACTAAGTTACACTTGGATTTTAAATATTATGAAGAACTTATTCATGATTTTTCAGGCAGAGTGATAGATAATTTAGGAACAAAAAAGACAGACAACTGATTAATGCTCTAAAAATAAGATATAGCTAAATGCCGAATATCTCCTGCATTTGCATTAATTCTGTTTATATTAGATCTAAGCTAACTACTAATTTTATTAGCAGCAGTAAGTCTAAAATTCAAGTATATAGTAGTGTGGAGCAAGTCAATGACTTATTGGAACAAGACTAATTATGTGAGTAATTAACTGGACTGTGCTTGAGTGGGTGTTTTTTTCTTTTTCCCAGTCAAAGTATTTAAATGAAATATGCTGGTTTTTATGCCATCACAACTGATTGTTCACAGAACATATATGCTGCATTCTGCACTGACTTATGGCCTCTATTTCATGCCATTAATACAGTGGCTAATATCCACAATTAATTAAATACTTTTGTTACACTATCTCCTCCAAGTCAATGAGCAGAACTGGATATAATTGGAAGATTCAGTGCATTCTCCTCTGTGTTTGAATTTTCCTCAGAAACAGGCAGAAATACCTGGGGTTAAGGGGCTGAAGTTTTGTTGAACTTCCTCCATTTTTTGGCTTAAAGTACATTGACATGTAATTAAGAGTGAGGCATTTGTGCATTTTAAGCATTTTAAAATTATTGCCAAAGATGTGTTATTTGAGATTCATTTAGCCATAGGTCTTTTTGTCTGAAAGATCTAAGAGTAACTTTTTAAATTAGAGTCCCAACAATGTATTTAGATTAGATTTGATATGACAGTTATTTGTTCTGCTAATAAAGGTCCCATGGCATATGAAAAACATGTTAATTGAGGATTAGCACAGACGTAGTAAATTTAGAAATCTTTGATGAAAACATTGCAAAGCATGATTACTGCAAATAAACTAACAGCATTAATGTTATCATCTCCTTATAAATCCAGCAGATTTTGTCCAATTCAGAACAGTATGTTTCTGGGGCTCTAGTCAGGCAAATCAATCAAGCTTTTTTATACAGTATTTAAATTATGGCCATTTCAGGACTGTTTGTAGGTGCTCTCACTACAGGCATACAGTCACTTTTCTGGTCTGTGAATGGAATAGGTAACTGTTCACTGACTGTGGAGATCATGTACATCAAGTGATGCCTCCCTCCAAAATAAAAGTATCTCAAAACAGACATTTCAGTCTCTTTCTGGAAGCCTCCAATGAGAAGGTGTTTGTATATTTGCACATGCATAGTGACTGTATTGCTCAGCTGAAGAGGTCATATGCAGAAAGTTGCTACAATTTCCTTGCTCAGCCTGGGGAGTCGCAATTCCCTGCCTCAATGACATCCTCTGTGCTCGTCAGGGAACACAATTAAACCTTGGGGGAGCTATCAGTGGTGTGCAGTTCATCATTTTCTATTGAGTATCTGCTGGGGAATCTGCCTGTGCTAATTGACAAGGTAAGGTCAAGTGGAACTGTTGGTGGTGTTCCACTGTGGACTGTGCTAAACTGATGCCCTGTGCCCTGTGCTCATCTTTTTGGACAGTGTGATTTAGGATGCGACTTACTCAGGAGAGGCTGAGAAATTTGACCTCTGAGGCCAATCACTGAAAGATGCCAGGAAAGGAAAGGAAAGGGAAAGGAAAAGGAAAGATCTTTTAATGGAAGACTGGGAAATGGAAGGGGTGGGCCCAATGATTTCCTTCTCTGTGTGTATGTGCAATAGTTTCAGTTGATTAGCTTTTTTGAGAGATGACAGTCAGTACAAAGAAGGATCTGGTTTGCGAGCATCATAGTCTTCTGCTTCTCTTTTAGTATTTTTGGGAGATAAGAGAAGAGCAGACTTCATGGTTATTCTGCTCTCTGGATCCAGCCAAACTTGTCCTCTGCTTTCTGCCTCAAAGCAAAGCTCTCTTTGTCTCTGCTGGTCAGTTAAAGCCTCAGTGATATTCTATCCTATTATTGTCCTACTGTTCCTGCCAATTTCAGGTTCACCAATTTTTTTTCTGATGACAGGAGAATTCCCTAGCATGCTGCAAGGAACGGGACAGGCAGTACACATGGTCTTGCCTTGAGGGCTGAAATGCAGCCTTGTAGTAGGATCTAGTAAGGATGTATTATTATAAGTCCTTATCATGTTTATTTCACTTTTCATTCACATTCCTTCCAATCTTTTGATATTTTGCCTTGGGGCAGATTCAGTTATATATCCAAGGATGCAACTTTACATTGAATTAATGGGTATCTATCTCTTTGCTGGTTAGGAAGTTAACAAAAAAGGAGTAGGTGTCACTATTTTGCTTATGGTGGGAATTTGACAACGCAATGAACCAAGCACAAGACACTTCCAGAATCTTAACTAGTTTGATTGCACCATCGACACTGTTATTTCGACAGTCCCACTCTCCAGCATCTGGCATAATTGGAAGCAGCAGCCAGCAGGTATCAGATGTCAGTATGAATTGTCTCCTGCTGCGTGAGCAGTGACTATGAAATTGATTTGCTGTCTTTTTTACGCGGTTTTGTAATGAAAGTAACATAAAGTCCCGAACAGACGAATTCTGCTTTTGTGTACATACAGTTAAAATAGGCATATGTCTGAAAATTAGAAAGGGGGAAATATATCAACAGAAAAGCAGTATGGCACCATCAGGAGGGTTTTCTCACAGGTGGTTGTGGTGGCACTCCCTGCTATGTTTCTGAAGAAACTGAGCTAAATCAATAGCTGGAAAACCAATTTCTTTTGGGTACTTGTATGGATCAAAAGCATAAAACATGAGAAAGAAGAACCCTTCAATGAGTGAATTTATCTCTCTTCTTTACTCACTGATGTCAATAAGGCAAGCAAAAAACCAAGTCTATGGGAACCAAGTCTTCAACCTGGAGCAAATTTTTCCCTTATTTGTCATCAGGATGATCAAGGCCTCTAAGATGAAAAAACTGGCCTGAGCAAAGTCATTGGTAAACTTCTGTGGATTTACTATTGCCAGGATGTTGCCTTAGGGCACTTCAGAAGTAAACGGCTGTCAGTGTGCTCAAGATGCTGTCATGCAGAACAATTTCATGTGTATAAAGGCAATTATGTTTCAGCGACTGGAATCTTGACTACCAATTTGAAGAACTATAGAGGAGGATTAGACCAGGTATAAAAGAGGTGCTATCACCCCAAGACTTAAGAAAAGCCTTTGAGGACTCCTTAGGGATTGCTGACATCTAGATGATGGCAGTAGGAGCATGGGATGATGGACTTCACTGGCAAGAACTAGTACTTTTTCTTAGGCTGAGTTACAAGTAGCTATGAAACAACCATATTTTTGGGCCTCTTCCTCAACTTGATGTAATACTTGGCTTTGAAACCAGAAGACTTAATCAGATCCTACTGTAATCAAATTATTCAAGATTTTTCAAAGTAAAAATTGCAGCAAATTCTTGACCTAAAAAGTCAGGGTCAAAAGCCTATTTAGAAAAATCAGCTTGAGCATTGATTACTGAGTGTGGCTGCCTTTTACACAAGCACAATGGAGAAAAACATTTGCGACATCTGGTTCAGTGAGGCCCAAGACCAGTGTTTAATTGTGTTTTTGCTCTGACACCCAGTTGCATAGCAATAAGGGGGAGCATATGATACAATAATCTATATATAGGATAGGTGGGGCTGAGCCTTTGACTTGAGGCCAGCTAGTCTGGTATTCCAATCTTGGTGCTGACATGAAGGCAGCCAGTAACCTTAGGTGGGTTGCTTGAAGTTCTTCCTGAATTTCAGACTCTCTGTTGATGAAAGGACCGGTCTGTAACTGTCTTGGGATTGGCAGTTGTCATAACACTATCCAGCAGGCCACTTCATATACAACCAGGGCATGGCTGCCCAGAAAAACTTTTCTCCCATTCAGGACAGGCACAAGATCATTTACAGGCTGCTTGACTCTGAGAACAGTTTTCCCATAGTAGCAGAAATACAGTGCAGGCTTCTCCCCTGAAGAAAGAAACCACCCTGCTTTGAACCTGACCACAAGAAAAAATGGAGGGCAGCCACTTGAACAGCTGGTTCTCTTTTTTTTCCCCCATGAGGCACAAGCAATGGTGCTATGGCTCATCAGGATGCCTGTTTCCTCAGCCACCTCCTGCTGTAGGTAGCACCTTGTTTTCTCTATTTCTGTAGCTAGGAAATAGAAGCTGATTCCAACAGCAAGAAGACAATCAGATTACAGACTCGGTTCCTTTTCCACAGAACCAGAATTTCTGTTAGATTTTAAACCTTGCAATTCCACTTGCAAGAGAGTGTTTTTATATGGATGCTCTCTGTAGCTCACTTCCCAGAGGGATGTGGTAGAAAGAAATCCTCCCACCTCTGTGTTGGAGCACTGTGTAGGCTTGCTCAAAGAGGATGTTGCTGACTCAGCTAGCCAAATTTGTTGTTATATTCTTCCCTTTAATTTCATGGGAAGATTTCCTAAGTTGCGCAGGTCTCCAACAGCAAGCAGGAGGAAGAGGACTCTATTCTTCTTGCTGCAACGGGGAAAAGTTGTATGTTGTACTAGAGAAAAAACAGTGTGCTTTACTAGAGAATCTGTTGCCTTACTACTCTGTCATTGAAATTAGAAGAACAGGGACCCCAAACCTTTTCCTTTCCTTAGTTAAGGAAGAAAAGTCCCATCATTTATTTAAAGGGTGCTGTTACTAGAATCCACAAAATTTTTCATGGTGATGTATTCCTTGGTAAAGGAAAGGATTCCTGCAAGAATGAAACACAAACCTGGATAAATGGAACTGCAGTCTTACAGCAGTACCTTTTATAATGCATTTGACAGACTCTTCCAAGCTATGTTCTTCCAGTCTGTTTCCTTCCCTTCATTGTTGTGCTGTGAAGGCAAATGAGCAGTAGCACTGGACATCATGGTTTCTGAGACCCTGCTCCCACTGCTCTGCACAGCACATTGTTGTCACTTTACATGGAATTTTCTTTCCAATGTTCTCAGACCCTTATGAGGATCCAATAACCTGTGATTTTCAACAATGGTGGAATAGCTAAATCCATTATTGTAAGTCAAGTCCCTTCCAGAAGTGGCATTTCCTCACTCCTTTCAGGTGACTTCAACTTTAGCATTTTTCTTCAGTTTCTTTCTCCTAAAAGGAATAGGCTAGTTCAGATCTTATCCTGAGTTCTCTTTAAGAGAAATTTCAGGGGGATTAGTGTAAGCAACATGGTTAAATCCTGTCTCCTGCTTGCTGGAAATGTAGTCTTCAGCAATTGTTTTAGTAGCAGTAAAACTTCTGGAACTGCATGACTTTTGTAAATGTTTTACTGTTTCTTTTATAGCATGTGTTACAGCATGCACATATGATGTTAAATTCCTCTTTAGAGCATTTGGTTTTTAGAGACATGAATGTGACACAGAGGGACATGAGAACCGGCTGTTGACTCAGTCTCTCAGTGCCCTTTTGTTTGTGTCTGTGACCTGGTCACATAGTACAAAGAGTTTCCTGCTGAACTACATGCAGCTGCCTGGCTGGAGAAGCATGCGAGAGCTTTATTTGTCCTGCCTGCAGCCCCAGATCTTCTTGGAACAGGCTCCCAAATCCTTCTCAATGTGGAGGTGGGTGATATCACTGTGCAGCCTTCCACAGGATCTTGTCCTCTCTGGAATACACTATAAAGGATTTGCAGGGCATTAAATCCTGCATTTCAGTGTACTGCTCCAAATGGACTGCCTGAGTAAGAGTCCAGGCTCCCTGGGACTTCAGAGCAGAGCCACTTATTTTTGTCAAGGAGAGCAAACGTAGGTGGGGAACATAAACTGAGTTTTGACTGGTTCATATCCTTTTTTCTAAAATTATTTTAACAGATTTACACACTTCCATACTCCCCCTTTCTCCCCTCCCATGGAATCCCTTATGCTGTTAGAAAAACTACTCAGGCCTGCTTTTCCTTTTCCCCACTTTTTGGTGATAGGAAAGACCTACAGGTCTGTATTGATACATCTGTTTCTGGAGATGGGTGCACCACATTGCTACCCACCCACAGCACAGTAGGCATGCAGCCTGGGACCAGGAGGAGTCAGAAACCCTTGGGTCACACAGTGGTCTGCATGTTCTGGGGCACTGGCAGGGTGGTCAACAGTTTTAACTACAAGCAAAATGCACCTTGCTCTGGCACATTTTGGGTGCCCAAATGGCAGTGGTGTACTGCTTGGATGGCAGGGGTGTTTGGTTGCATGTCCCGAGAAGGTACCTCTGTACCACTGGACTGTACTTCCTGAGGCCCAGGACCCACCCTGAGAGCCGAGCAGAGTCACCTCCTTGGTGCAGTGTCAGTGTATGTCCTGCAATAAGGGGAGGCTGCAGATACAGACAGAAGAAAACATAAACTCCCCATGAAATCATAAAATCAATCTACATACTTCTCAGCAGCCTTAACTGAAAGGATACACTTTTCCAGTGCATCCCATTGTTTTGCATTATCTGCTTTCTTCCTTAAGTGGGAGCCTGGTTTTGCATCTCAGTTCTCCTGAACTCATCCGTACCTCCCTTTACCAGCTCCTGATGAGTGGAGCACCATTCTTCCACCTCTCACATATTTGGGTTTCTTACATCCCCATTTCAACACCAGCTAGTGATCACATGAGAATGCAATATTAGGAAATGATTTGGTATATTTTTAGCAGGGCTCAGGCTGAAATAGAAATGAGAATGGAGGAGTGCCAGCCACACATGACCAGCCAGCTGTCTATGGCCCACATTTTGGAAATCACTGATTCAAGCAGCTGGCAATATGGAAAGTTTCCCTTTTAGATTGTTACTTCAAATTGACCCCAAACTATACAAGGTAGGAAGGTCATCTTGGATGTACACAACTTTATGATGTGTGAGCAGTCTTCATCCAGTTTCTTTGCCTTTTAATGCAAGAGAGATATTTCATTTGGAAGTGAAATTTCTACTTTTGTGACTCTTAGCTACAGGGGCTGCTGAAACAGGGGTATGGCTGGAATGAAGAGGCTGTGTGGCTGCAATGTGCTGCTGCCCTACACTTGGTCACACTGTGATAAGTGCTGAGCTCTTCTCTATTGTGTAGAGAGAGGGGGAACCATCTATCAGGTCTAGCTCCATAAATTGTAATGTGACAGCCATGTAAAAAATACTGTCCTCTGTCATGCACATCTATTGCCTGGAACTTCTAGCTTACCTCCTCTCCAGTTTTCTTAATCCATGAGTATTTTAGGAGCCAATAACTCCTTGTCAGCTGGTACCCAATGCTATATATGCATCAAAGGCAGCTGCCGGCTAGAGCTCTGCATGCTTCTGGGGTTATTTAACTACACATGTGAGTAGATCTTGCATTCCCTGTATGTCACCCATCTGTGAAATTCCCTGCACCAATTTCAACCAGGCTTGCTTTATCACATTCCCTCCTTGCCAGTCTAGCAACCTGCTCGAGTCTGTTTTCTGTCCCAGTGGGGAAGAGGGGAATACGTCTTTAATGAAAGTTGCCTGACTTATGGTTTTCAGCTTTATTTCTCTTGCTGACCCTCAGACCATCACTGAGCTTAGCAGAAAGTGAGATTGGGACCCTTCCAGGCCCCAGCACAGGGCTGAGTGAAGAATTACTTCTATGTGCTAACCATCCCCAAATCCTGAGACTGATCATCAGCCAGGTCTGCTTAGGAGAACAAGATCCTATTCCCCAGATGATCTGGGGAAGCAACCAGAGAATCCCATTGGGCACCCTGCTAGGCCTGCTCCATCCCATCTCAAGGATATCTGATCCTCCTTCTAGATCTGAAGCCTTTGTCAATCTCCCTGATCTGCATTGTCTGACAAGGAAGTGGCAGGCACCATGCACCAACTGTGATGGACGTGGTGGAACTGAGTGCTATGTGTTTTGATTGGACGCACTTTGACTCCGAAGAAAAGCCTCTCAAAACAATCTTTCAGACTCCAGGGAGGCTATTTATTTTGTTTTTTTAGGAATGCATTTTGTAAATCACTCAGGTGATGGCAAGTTTATGTATTTGTATGGCAAATTTACTGTTGTGCTATTAGTAGCAAGGAAATCCAATTGAGTGTGTAGATTTTAGACTCCTGACCACTAAGTAGAATGAATTTTTTTGAAGGGGTGTGAAATTACCTGTTCATCTCCATGAGCTGTACACTCTGTTGAATGAAAACATTCTCTGTAGAGACACAGGAGGTGTGAGAGATGGGAAGTGCCATTCATCTCAGTCAGTGGTGCCTCCTTTCGCAACCCTTTGGCAGGCCTGTGATACTGTGCTGAGCACTGACCCAGTACATTTTCAGTCTTGCACTTTGTGTTTTGCAGAATGTACCAGGAAGGTGCAAAGGGCTGCCCTGTTGCTGGCTCTTATGAGGAATGGTAGTCACCATCCTCTGGAGATGGGTCTCAAGGCAAGGGTTGCCTGGATCTCACTGAGGACAAAGAAGAGGGAGGGAAGAAAAGGAGGAGTTTGTTTACTTGCCTTGGACCTTGTTAGGATGGGGAGCATGTCTGTGTTGCTCCAAGTCTTGCTCCTTTCCTCCTCTTCTGTCACCCCACTACCCTGTTCCCAGACCTCCCCTGCCTTCCTACACAGATCCAAACTTCTCCCCCATTCCAGTCATACGTGCTATTTATTTAATGTCAGTGCAATCTGAATCTTTCTGCTCTGTTGGTTTGATGTCTATCAAACTGCAAACTCCTTTGACAGAGGCAGACCATGACAACATGCTTCACTCCTCTTCCCGTTTTTTCCACGCTTTCTCCCGGCGGTCAGGTTTGAACTGACATTGGCTGGTTGTAGGTCAGGTTCAAAAGCATCAAGCACTGTCTGAACATCCCCTCAAGCTATCAGCTCATGTGTAAACGAGTAGTCTAGGAAACCTCTGTGACTGCACAGAATAATCCACTTTATGATTCAGCTCCTAGGGTTGGCAGACTTCTCATTTAATATGGGGTTTCCCACATTTTAGCTTGACATCCTGCATCCTATGGTAAAGGACAGACTTACTAACTTCCCTGGTCTTTTTTTTTTTTTAATAAATCATGTTGATTTTTAGCCTGAAATATGGAAAATAGTCCCACCCTACCCTTTTTCTCACAGTTTCCTTGGTTGTCTGAAAGCTGCCACCTTGCCCTGCAAGTAGAAGTGGTTATAAGGTGGCCAGAGGGAAGTGTGTGTACATAAAAGATAAATGGGGAACTGCACAGAGAAGTGCTGTGGCAGTGCAGTGGGAATATACCATATTTTTAAAATACCGATTTTAAGAGTACTGATTCCCATTTTATTTCTCAAAAATTGATGGATGCAACAGAGCATCTTGTGGATGCCCTAAGTGATTAAGACCCAAATGTGGAGGGAGAGACAAGAGCTATAGCTACAGTGTGCAGCCACTGAAACTGGCCCCCCGCTCTCTGTTGTACAGTCTTAGGAGACACTTACATAAATGTTCCCAAATCTTGCACACACAGCCTACACTGCTGCCCACAAAGATCCTAACCTTTGTGAGCATGAGGATTTTAAAGGCTTTGTAGAACTGAATATTTAAACAAAGATGAGCCTCTCTGCTGTATTTGTGGGGGAAAGATTGTTCTGCTTGAGTCAGGGCACACATCTTCAGCCTGTTTAATTCAGCATCAGCTTGAATGAGACTCTGCTAATTGACAGCTGCCAGGAATCTTGCTTTTTTAAAAAGGAACTTCTGGGGTAAAGGGAAATGATGGTCAGTGGCTTAGAATTCATAATACCCAGCTCCTGTGTGCTTTCAACATGCAGCTCTCAAGCCATCGTTTGATGAATATGGCCTGAAATGATGCAGGCAACTTACTGTAATTTTTTTTTTTTTTTTGCTGTGCTCTGTTTGGATTTATTTCCTAGTCAGTCAGGTGGAATATTTTGTATATTAAGACTTAGCACACGAATTTTGAATCTATGGACTAGTACTTAAGCTGAAATCAGAATTCTTTATGTTTCAGAGAAGAAGTGGCCCAAATTGCCAGAAATAACCATAATAACAAACTGCTTGTCTCCTGAGTCAGGCACATAGCGCAAACAGCCGTAGTCTCGGTGCACCCTGTTTTATAATGAAAATAACAGGGGTGGGAAATTGTCCAAGAAGAGTTTGTTCCCTTGGCTAGTCTCATATGCTTTTTAAAACTGTCTGCTACTATAAAGAAATATAATTACAGAACCATTTGAAAAGTGTGGGTCTTCTGAAGAGCAAAGTGGATAGGATTGTACGTAAACATGGAGATATAAACAGCAGTTAGGCAAACCAAAAAGCATGTGGATGCTGAAAATTCTTTTTGCTGGAATGTTTTTGGGTGACTCTCCTAATTTTGTTAAACCTGATAGAATAGATAGAATAGGACATTCTCACTGACAGTCCCTCCCTTCTCACCCTTGCCTGTGTGTCCACCTTCATCCTGTCATTTGCTTCACAAGGAATTTTCAGGGTGCTCTATTCTGATCAGCAGCTTGGGTGGGTTTGGAGAAGTCTGCCAGCCTTCTGTAGAAGAGCTCACATTAGACACTTTCATTGCATTTCTCTCTTCAAAGTCTCCACCTTACAAGAAAATTCTCTCCCACTCTGTGCCTTTCCTTTCTTTCCAGGACCTTCTGCTTCCCTGTCTCATATTTCACACGAGCTGTGAGACTTCCTTCTTTGAACTGCCAAAATCTCTATAGTGGTCTGCTTAGAAAGGCTTATGGAGACACTAACAAAGTACAGGTATAAGTATTCAGGCCTTAATCTCTGCTGACAAATGTACAGCCTAAAATTGTGGCAGCACTGATGGAGATGTGAGCAGTGACACAGAGGTGTGATGTCAGATGTGCTTATCACTGTGGAATAAGGGCTGTGTGTTTAAGGACCACTCAGTCCCAGCAGAAGCAGGACAGACCCACCTGTATTCCCTAGACAGCCTAAAACTTGGCCAGTGTGCACTTTGTTAAGAGGAAATTTTGACCTCACTTGGTTTCTGCCAGCTTGAGACAGGAGTTTTTACTTGCCCTGTGGCAGACTGTAGCAAACAGTAAGGCTGATTCCCTGTGAACCCGAGTTTGTGCCAGGCAAACACACACCACAGGCTACCATGACAAAAGTGGTGGCTCATGCTGACTGAGAGCAGGGGAGGGAGCCACCCCAGGAGCAAGCCCTCTTGTCAGCCATGCTGTCAATTGTGATCGGTCAGCTGCTGCCTGTGATGAAACCAGGCTTTGGGAGATTTCATTCTGCATGGCTGGCCAGCTGGTATGTGTTTCTGTCTGGGCTCTGCAGCCCTGGCCCTCGTTTGAGGAGGGAGGTCTTTGTTCTGTATCAAGCTTCAAATAGTTTGGCATCTGTTGGTTTGTCTTGTCTGCTTGACCATTTGTTGCATTAGTGAGCTTCCTTCTAATCCCAGCTCCTAAACAGTCTGTTCCCCTGAATGGTTTCTGCTCTAAAATGTAAAAGTAGATGTGTGCTGGCTGTAAACACCCAAACCTGCTTTTGTTGGAGAGGTAAGGATATCTGCACACAGGAGATTGAAACCATCTATGAGGCCTTGCTTCTGATTAACTGTTTGGTCACACTACGATTTCTTACCAGCAGGGCATATTAGTGGTGAGAAGTACAAGTTGTGTAATCCATACTTCCACTGCTTTGCAGACAGCAGAGCTGATGGACAGAAAAGACTGGTAGTGATTAGATCTGCAGCAGTGATTCACAGCCCAGGATTATAGTTACTGCAATTTGCTTGAGTTTGTACAACCCAAATATCAGATAACATTAAAATTTACATTTTCCATGGAATGCTGTCTCAATGCAGTATATTGATTTATACTGCATCAGATTACCCACGGGTTGGAGAAAGCCAAAAGGAGAATTTTACTTTTTTCCTGCTGACATTTGAAAAACAGGATTACACGTCTTCGCACCTAGCCCTGTGTAACCTTCAACAACCAGCCTTGGAAAGTCGCTTAAGAATTACAATTTCTTAAGCTTTCCTTAAACAGTTAAGACCTCCCTTCAAATCCCTTGAAGGCAAGCATTAGTCTTTTCCTGCCACCTCTGCTGCAAGCACTATGCGGAGTGAGGTGGAGGAAAAGATGGAAAATTCACCCTTTGGGTTCAGCATCACTGTGTCTGCCTCAGATGGATCCAGGCTTGCTCATTTGCATCCCTGGACTGAACAATCAGACCTGACTACAAAAGCTGCAATGTTTAGTGCCAGCAAACTGCCTGGAGAAGTGTGGGTACTGCTCACATGGGGTTCCTGAGATTTGGGTGTGATCAGTCATGCTTTGCCCTCCCTGCTGGTGCTATCAGTTGTAGTGCTTCATCTGTGTCACATTGATGGGAAAGTTGTTCTGCCATTGCACAGCCTGCTGCTCCTGCCTCCTCAGTAGTCCTCAGTGTGGTTAATGCCACAGGAACCAGACTTTCAGTGCTTCATTTTTTTAATGTTTTTTTCCTTTTCATTTGCCGTTACTCTCAAATGAAACTGTTTCCAGGAGAACAAATTAAATTCAGCCATTAAAACCCTTAATGTTAAGGCACCTGCTTGAATATATCCAATTTTCAGAGGAACTGAGCCTCTGTGTTTCCCAAGAAACACAATTTTGAAGCAGTGAAACCCTGGCCAATGCCAGTGCTCAGTAACTCCCCCAAATCAGGTCACTCTTGGTTGTATGCCTAGTTTGGTCATGGGATTTTGGTTTCCAGCCTAACATGTGTGTGGAGATGAGTGGGCAGGGGGCAGCTGAGATATATATTTTTTTTTTAACTTCTCAGCTGCTTTGCTTAGAAGCCACAGACTGCTCTTTGTAAGCGTGCAGCTGTGGCTAGTCCGTCACACAGTATTTTATTTTAGGATGAGACAGGCACCGAGTCAACGTAGCTCTTATTGTTACTTGTCTGTCACCCCATGTTAGCGGAATTCAATGCACGCAGTGTTCACCAAGGAGATGTGGCATTGGAGACGCATATGCAGATGAGGGCTCTCCAGATGTGTTGCACTGAAAAGTTCAGAGCCCGGAGCACACAGCAGTTACATTTCCTCCCCTTGGACTCTGTATAATTCAATGAGGCACCACAGACTCGATAATCTCAAAAGAAGTAATAGCCTTTGCCACAGCAGGTCACTCTCTGATGCAATGGGAGGAGACGTCTTTGCAGCGCTGCGCCAGGAGTTATGCAATCTAAAATGTCAACTTGAAATATGTCCAAGCAGTACTCAGGAAATAGCTGCAGCATTGAACACTCAGGTGTTAGAGATGCTTGGGTACTCACAGAGTATGGAAGCTCAGAAAAATTACTTTTGTCGTGCCTGAGAAAACAATGGCACTTGAAGAAATTGAGCTATTGAGAGATTCAATTTGCTAGGAAAGAGATGGAAATTACCTAATTGTTTCAATGTACTAGAAGAGGAATCTATTTCTTAGTAGAGAGAACTATTTTCTTCTTGTAATTGTGTTGTTAAGTCCCAAATCTCTCTTCATGGAAGGATGCCATGGGTCTGTCTGGGATCAGTGAACTTTCTGCTCACTTCCCAATGCTATTGGGATTGTGGGATACATAGGCCATCTTTCAAGAAGGATGGTGGTGTGTGGCCTCTTGTAGCATTAATCTAGTGTCCTATCTTGCTTCCCAGTTTCAGCTCCTTAGCCTACTCCATTGAAAGAACCCTGGGTGAAGAATGATTTTGGGGTAAGATGTAGATCGTAATGAGCCCAGATTTGATTCTCTCATAATATCAGTCCCAGTTTTGCAACATAGGCATTTTCCTGGCTACAAAGGATTTGGCAGGCCAATGAAACTGCTCCATGGGGAAAAATTTTTCTGTGATACTTGCTTCTGTATACCAGATATTACAGCAACATGTCTCACTGGAGTAACTATATCCAAATATTTCATACCAGGCATTTGTTACCCTTCACCAGTTCTTTTGCAGAGTACACAGAACTACAGGCAACATTGAATTGCTAGAGAGGAGGGCATGGAAAAAAGTGACTGTAAAGTCAGCAAACACCAAGAATTAAAAGAAATGATCCCAAGCTAAACTGGGTACAACTGGCTCAGGAAATCAGAGGAAAAACCTCAAAAAGCCTGGACTGTGGGAGCCATTTAGGCGGTGCAATGGTGAACCCTAAATATGGTGCAATAAATCTTAAAAATTGTCACCAACTGTGGCTGCTATGCCATACACTGCCACCTCATTCCTGGTAATAGCCATAGATAGGTGAAAGTCTGATTTTTCTTTGGCTTACCCATAGAAAAATCAGGGATAGGGATTTCAGCCTGTTTCTGACTGTCTTACAGCCCAGGGAGTTGCCCATCTTTGGAGGAGATCTCTGTATCATTGTCTCACATTCAAAGCTCCTTTTCTAAGCTTATTTAAGAGCTAAAGGAAACTCAAGCTAAGACAAACCACCTACTAAAGAGGATTTCTGGAGATGGTAGATGTGAAGGAGGAAGAACATCCAGGACAATTTATGCCATTCATAGATGGGTATGTGAATCGGTCTGTGGTGCTGCATGGTGCAGGACAGGCAGAGGGAAGTCTCCTAATGTTTTTCCAAAGCTCTGGTACAGGAACTTGGGTAATTAAACATGCCACAGTAGAGTTAGGCTGCATGATTGGCAGACAGGTGCTCACCAACACAAATGACTTGAGAAGAACGTGAGGGGAAAAGAGAGGTAAATGCCACTAGTCCATGAATGTGATGTGCCTCTTCTCCCATGATGAGTTAGAAAGGGATGCACTACTTGGAGATTGGATTGCAGGTAACAGGCTGGGTGACAAGGGGCTTTGTGTGGAGGGACTTAAAAAGACATGAAGTGACATTTAATTCCCAACTTTTCTTATCCCTTTTCATTATCCAAAGTGAACCTGAGAGATACAGAACTCTAGTGGATACATTTTTTGACTTTGCAGTTCAGGGAGTGAATTACAAAGTAGAGAGAATACATATGATTTTTAATGCCAATTGATTGGCAACTCACAGTAGCTAAGCTTTTTGAATGATTAGTCTGTAAATTCATTGTCTAAATTTGTTTTCAGAAACGATCCCTGAGGCGATTAGAAATACCAGAATAAATTCATAGTTAGAATGACCTATTTGCAAACAATTTCTTTAAATAAAAAAAGAGTTGATTTAGAGAGAAAACAATTCTTCGGTAGTGAATTATTTGCTCATATCTGTTCCTGAGGTTTCTCATCTCCTTCCATAGATTTCTAAGCCTTTATGCATGAGTCACTAGCGATATGATGAAACAAGGGATTTGCATTAAATAAAAATTTCCTCCGTCTTTTAAAGACACGTTTCATCGCTTTGTGCTTCTATCCTTTCTCTCTACAGCAAATCAGAATAGAAAAAAATATGTATAGACTATGTACCTAATGATATCCTGTGCAGTTGTTTGTTCCCACCAGACATCCATATTATTCATAAAGTTATTTTTGAAGCTGTTACTGATCAAGAGATTTTAAAATACTTTTTTTCATCAGCAACATGTACAGTGTTTTAGGGACATGTTTTGGAGAGTTTGCTTTCTATGGCAAGGTTCCTCATCGGTACATCTTTTTAAAAAATATAATGTGTGATTTTTATTCTTTGCTAAAATGTAATTTTTTTTTCATAGAAGACTGACAGTAACTCAGTTTCCAGTATCTCTTTATATAGTTTCTAACTGCATTACTTTCATAATGATGTGCTGTATGTGCTATGCATGGATCCAAAAATACAACAATACAATAAATTAGAGAAAGATGATGATTGATTTAAGAGACCTACTATTTTTATCACACTCTGCTACTGGGATACCAGGAATGTAGTTTTAACCAGGCGTTCCACTGCTATCAAAATCTTTTAGATAAGCTTTAAATAACCACTGGAAAAACACTCTGGACAGCTTTATGAAGATAATAACAGCAATTAAATCATGATTCTTTGGGGAGAAACCCTTAGCAAACCACAGATGAAAATTTCTCCATGAGCTCTCCTCAGGCTCGTGTGCAGAGGCAGAGAAACCCACGGCCAGGGCAGGATCAATAGGGCCCTTGTTGGGCTGCAGCTGGCACGGCCCCCAGCAGGTGTGCAGGATCTGGGCTGCGTGCCGCTGTCAGAGCCCCGCGCCCCTGCCCGCCTCTATCCCATCCCTCTGGCAGCTGGAGGGGACTTCCCTGCTCCTCCCCCTGGCACCTGGCAGCTGTTTGAGGGCTGCAAGGAGCCCCACTCCCCCCGCACACAAGGATTGCTCTTTATGGCAAAAGCAGAGACTGGCTGCTTGGGCATGGATGGTATCCATGTGTCAAATGCTCTGGGCTGGGGCTTGGGAGTGCCCCTGGATGTCCAGCCAAACAGTGTACAGAGTCTTCCCCAGGTACTGCCTTGCTGAGTGCCAGGGTGGGGGTTTTTTGCATAGTTTCTTTCATTCAGGGATGGATTGCAAAGAGCTCTAAATGCTGCACTGCAGTGGTCCACCAGTTGTTTTCTGGTGGACTATGCTGGGCTTAAGGTATGAGCAGCTCTGATTTGTAGGCTTAAGGACTCCACAGCTTTGCAGGATGCTTTCTTTTTCACAAAATGTGAAGATGGGCACTGTGGTTTAGCGCCTTTGGGTTTTCTGTCTCTATCCTCTTTGAAGGGTTGCCCCTACTCAAAGCTAATAGCAGTAAATATGTCATGGTTCCACCCTGGTGAAAGAGAATGGACCAGCCACAGGAGTCTATGCTAGCAGTGGCTGGGAGAGAGGGAACATCCCCTTATCCTCCACACACAATCCCAGTGGAAGAGTGTTGCTGTGAATAACAGGTGCTGCATGTATCCTAAAATGCCTACTGGACTGACAGTGATGAGGAATAGTGGAGCCCTGTCTTTGCCTGGTACTAACAGCCTGAGAGCTTTGCCTCTGGTGAAGTACTGTTCCTTTAGAGATGGGTGAATCCTGTCATTTGCTCTTTATTCTCCCTAGGACAGCAGTGGAGGAGGGACTCACCATCTGGCTAATGCCCCAGGTCTCTTGGTCTTTGGGTCTGCTGTTATCCCCTGCAGCCACAAGCTGAGTCCCAAGACAAATCCACATTTCTGTTTGGAGACTTCCAAATGTGTGTCCTGCTGGCAAAACTTGATGGCCCCTGTTGGTTTGACACACCCTAGGCTGTAGTAGCAGGTTCCCCCTTGGTGTTAATGCCCTACTGTTCTCCAGCACTTTATTGAGAGGTGCTGACTTTTCCAACCACTTTCTCACTGCTGCCAGACAGTAGCTAAGGAATGGCTGGAATTTGCACAGAGAGCAAGTAACACTGGGAGTGGAACCCTGACTTTTTCTGCTCTGACCCTGCAGCCCCACAGAAACAGGGACAGCAGTGACAAGTTGCAATCTTGTTTCAGGCCTTATGTGAACACTGAGATGCAAAACTGTGGAAAGAGTTTGTGAGCCAGAAAAGCTTTGGCAGAGAAAGAGGAGAGAACATCATGAGCAGAGTGGGAATACCCCAAAAGCATGAATAGCTGTTCCTGGTGGGTACAATTACCTAAGTCATTGCTTCATTTGTATTCCTCTCATACCTAGCTGAGTGCTCACCACTTCATGGTAGCCTCCCAAATGTCCTAAAAGTTGTCACTTTTCTAGTTTCCTCCAGGAATAAATAACCCAAGCAACTAACATGGATTTGTGGCTATCTGAGGACTGCTATTTTTGTGGGAAAAAGCTCAGCATTATGCATGTAGACAGCGAGCCAGCAGTGAAGCCAAAGTGAGGAATAATGGTGCCTTTAGAGTTTCTTTTCCAAATGCCTGCCATTAGGATTTTAAGTTCTGAAAGGAGCTTATTGCTTTCAGGCAGGACTGTTTTACCACAAGAAAATTGGAAAAAGGAGGAAGAAAGAAGAGGGAGGGGAGGGGGAAAAAAGGAGACTTGTATTGTATAAAAACAATTGAGACAGTGGAAAGTGGAACTGGTTACTAATGATCTGTGGCTAAGAAAGCATTAAACACATTCAGACTCCAGCCTCTGTGATGATAATACTCAGTGGGTGAGAGGAAGGCAAAGTGAATGACAGGGGAGTAGGGAAGAGGCACAGTCCTGCTGCAGTGTGCTGTGACTGCCGCCCTGGTTTCTGCTCGGCCGGAGCCTCTGGGTGCCAGTGATGCTGTCCTACATCAGCAATTGGCAACTGCTTTCCTGGATGCTCCCTTTGGAAAAGCAAACAAACGAGGCTGTGTCTAATATCTGTCCGTTTCCCCTGGGGTCCTGACGAGAGTCTGTTTGAAAGCAGGTTGTAAGGAGCCTCATTGCAGCAGGGAAGAGCGAGTGTTACTGCTGCAGGAGCTGTGGGTAGAATTCTATGGCTTGTGCTACACAGGGGGTCAGGCTCACAGGATTGTTGTAGCACTTCTTGCCGCCCTTCAGGTCCGCATCATTGTCTGCTCCAGCAAGGCTCCTAGGGGCTGCACTACAAGTTGTTTTTATGTGAAATGACGGCATTTTGTTCTTCCTGCTGCCCACTGCCTGTGACTTTAATTTATGCTGCTCGGAAGAGTCTATCTTATGCACTGGGTTCATATGAACTGCTTTATTTAAATCTCATTTTAAACATTTGGGATGACAGTGCTTTTGTGGCTGCAGCCCCTGTGGACACAGAATACCTGTGACATGGGACTTTGCACTTCATGTCTATAGGACATGTCCCTCATCCTCTCAATAGACCCTTTGCCCTGTATGGCTCCTCTGAGTAGTCTGTCCTGAGAGTGTCCCTGCCCTGTCCCGGTGTCCCTGCCTTATCCTAGTGCCCCTGCATTGCTCACCCCTGCAGCCAACAGCGGGCCAGTGGGAAGAGCAATCTTTCTGGGGTCTTTATGTTCCCCGCCTGCAAATGAGTCAGTCAGCAGTGAGGAAGGTGAAGGCAGGGGTGTCTGCTTTCCCAGCTCTGCAGACAGGCATGACTGCCCTGGAGTTGTACAGGGATAAGTGAAAAATCTGGCTCACATTTCTGTGTCAGCCGCTGCATCCTCAGGTAGGAGAAAAACTCATGAAGAGGTCCCGGTAACACTTCACATTTCACACAGTGAGGTGCTACCAGACAGACAGATAGACAGATTTTGTGTTAAAGCCTCAATCCAGTCCCAAAAGCTGGGAACATCTGGATGATTTCCTGTCCAGGGCTTGGTCCTGCAAGGAGGTCAGCCTGGCTGTATTTCATGAGCTAAAAGTGAAAGCGTACAGTGGTTAGGTAACCAGGTTCTATTTGGAGATTCTCATTTTATTATTTTGCTAAAATATCTTCTAGTTTGATGACTTCAGTCACAGGCTGCCCTGTTTATTTGCTCTGCTGCTAAACTGTGATTTCTGAAATCACTCCCTGTTGGGCCTTTTATAATTCTCAACTTCCCTAATAACCTTAATTTTTTGTCACAATTTCCTTTTTCAGTGTTAACACCTATTTTATTCTTCTTTGTAAACTGGAAACTGTTATAGCAAGCCTCTCTTTAGTAAGGTGGTAATGGTGAACTGACATGTCCCAATAAAATCCTGTGCTCATATGGAGCTCAGATAATGAGGAAATTTGAAACATGTGTAAAACACTTTTCTATTAAAACAATGAAAAATAATCCATCTTCAGTAATATTGTATAGGATATTTAACACTAAAAAATGTATGGTCATTCCAGTCATACTACAGCTTTTGACCTTGCTTGTATATCTGAGGAAGAAAAGAAGAAATGCATTATATAAAATTTTAAATGTAATTAATATAAAATTTATTTAATTTTTATGTGGTAAATAATACAACTATATGACCCAGTAGACAGTGACTTGTTCTTCACTCACTAGGAAAGCACTTTTGCTGGGAAATCTTCTCTTTATGCTGTCTCAGATATATGAGGCCTAGCTGTGCCAGTTCTCACCATCACACCAGAATAAAAATTAGTTTAACAGACCTGACATTTTTTGTGTTGCAGATAAAACCAGTCTCAGCTTACGTACCATACTATGTTTCTATGTGAAATTGTCACTTTCTTGGTCTCATTTGCTCCTGTTTAAATGTAGTGAAAACTATCTGACAGTCCCAGGCATCTGTCAGTTTACAGGGAGGATGTATTGGTCAGAACTGGCTCCCAAGACGGAATACTGCATCAGTGTAAATCTTGGCATGACATCAGTGGCATGACTCTGGATCTGGGTCACTGGATGTTAGAGGGCATTTCCTTCTTTGGACACTTGTCCCAGTCTTCAACAGAGGTCCAGACCCATGGGGCACTTTTTAACTTCTTTTGCTAAGAAAGCTGACTCAGGAAAATTATTTCCTTTAGACAGGGATTTTATCTGGAGTGGATTCCCTCTTCTGGTTGTTTTGTATCATAACCAGTAGAGAAAGGGACTTCCCATGATATCTTCCATGGTGGAAAGAGGATACAAGGAACTGGAGTGCAGAAGATAACACAAAAACAAGACATTATGAGAGTAGTCTTTGTACAGGATGCAAGTTTCTTCTCTCCAAGCAGGCACCCAGGAAATAACTACCCTCAGTAAAGTTCAAATACTCTTACTTCACATGCCTTTTCTTCATGTTCTCGGGTCCATCACTAAGGTGCATTGCTTGTGGTATAAGAATTGACAACGATTTAGGGCTCATCTTATAGTTTGTTACTACCTTTGCCATTCCTATTCCAAATGGAGACAAATATGTTATGATGACTTCGAATTTGTGCAGAGGCAACAGGAAGCTACTACTGGTCTAGTGCTTTGTTCAAGTGAATTTTCCTCTTACAAACTGACTCCAAAGAGTGTAATCAACCCAGACATGAGGTAGGCTGAATGTATACAATTAATTATTTGTACCAGTATACCCAGGAAGTCCAATTCAAGGACTGTGGACCTGAAGATGTAGGAATTGTAGCATTTGTAATCGTAATTGTAATTTATTAATTAATTGATTAATTTAATTGTAACATTTGTTAACTCTCAGTGTTCAGTGCCTGAAAATCAATGTGGGAGGTTAGGTACCCCTATCAGTGATTCAGCTCTTACTTCCTTGAGTTTTCTCAGAACTCTTGATAAATCCTACCCAGTTCAGACAACCCATTGACACTTGTGTTAACATTACAACAGCCTCTCCACAGTCAGTTATGTTTCAGATGGATCCTCTGCAGTATTGCCTTCAAAAAACTTCTAGTGAGGAAATATCAGCAGTTTCCTCTACAGTGATCCAAGAAACAATCAGAGAATGATTTGGATTTAGATGTTAGAGGTCATCTAGTTCCAACCCTCCATACCATGGGCAGGAACTCATGTCACTAGAGCAGAATGTCCAGAGCCCAATCCAGCCTGCCCTTGAACACTTCCAGGAATGGGGTATCCACAGCTTCTCTGGGTAACCTGCTTCAGTGCCTCACCACCTTCACAGCAAAGAATATTTTCCCAATATCTAATCTTAACCTGACATCTTTTAGTTTGAGGCCATTCCCCCTTGTTCTGCCATCACAAACTCTTGTAAAAATTCTCTCTCCATCTTTCTTGTCGGCTCCCTTCAGGTACTGGAAGGCCACAGTGATGCAGGAATTCTCTGCTTTTCTGCAACAGCCTTATACCCCGAGTATTCAGCCTGTCAGTGGGCTCCACAGACTGCCTGGCGAGCTTTTTGCTCTGATGTTGATAATTCCTGTGTAAAAGGAATTTAGTATTATGTTTGATTGCTCCAGCCAAATGTTCTTCAAACTTTTTTTCCCCTGGCCTGCCTAATTATATTTTTGCAGTTAGTCTGCCAGGTTTTATGATCCTTTTTATTTTCTTCATTTGGATACAGCTTCTGCTTTTTGAATGATGCCTTCTCAATTCTAATAAACTCTTTTACTTCTCAAATCTTTAGCTCAGTGCTCCATTACGCCTGCTTTTTTATTGTTTCTCAAGTTTTTCCTTACAGACACTGCGTACTGGAGCTCTGCCTTTAGTAGGATGTTCTTTGGAAGTCCCTGTGCTATCCACAAGGATTTCATTGTCTCAGATAATGCTTTTAGTTTCTTTTTAAACAAGTTTCCTCATTTTCATATACTTCAGTTTCTTGAAGTTTAGCCCAGTTGTGGTGGTGTTTTGATCTTTGATGCTCCAGAGAGTATATTTGATCTCAGTATATTACGGTCATTACTTTTCAGTGGTGATTTTTCTATGAACTTTTGAACCAGAACCTACATAATCTTTACTGTCATGACACAAAGTATTTTGAAATCCTGAGATGAAAAGATTTTAAGGTGATAAGGAGACAGCTCAGGTACATGTACCTGTATCAGTGGAATTGATTTGAAGGCAAAATGGTAGAAGAGGTTTAAGAATATATTTTGAAGAATTCAACTGTTATGGAATTTATCAGAGATCAGGAAAAAGGGGAGTGTGAAGATAGAATAACTTAGGCTAATAGAATTGGAGGACCAGAGCTGGGGTCAGTAAGATACCACAGAGTGATTTTGGGCAGTACTGAGAACAAGCAGAGGAGAGGAAATGATGGACCAGAAGGTAATTTTTGGTAGCAGCACTTAGAGTGGATTTGAAGAGTAATCCAACAATATTTTGGTTGGATGATGGGGCATGAGGAGATAATATGACCTTTCTCCATGCTAATATGTTCATGCAGACAAAGCTGCCTCTATACAAACTAGGTCAACATCTTGAAGGCATTTGGACAACTGGGCCCCTGTATGAAGAAGTTCATCTATTAAAAAAAGATTTGAACCTCAGAAAATGTTAACAGACTAATGCACGAGAGAAATTAAGGATTAGAAGTTGTGAGTAGGGCTGATGGTCTTGAAAATATACCAGAGTCCTGCAATGCTATATTACTTGTGCCATATTGCTTAGAAGATCCTCTAGGAAAATTAGGAGGAGAACCTCAGGTCAAAATTGTAGCAAAAGGCTAATCCTTCAATTAATCGAATCACTGTGGATGAACTTTTTTTATGCAAAGGGAGCAGGTAATTTTGCATTACAGTTTTGCACATGTAGGCTTTATTCACAGAGGAAATGTAATCATCAGTCCAGTCAGTGCTGTTCTCCTTGCCTCCCAGATGCTAGCTTAGAAATAAATGTGTGCAGAATGGATGTGTGTGGTAGTAGCTATATTCTTTCCCTCTGATTTATTTGGTCCCATACACGCTGAATACATCAGGCATTTGTTTAAGTGTATCTTTCTGGCTAACTGTGAACTGGAGGAATATTGAACTTGGTATAATATGAATCTCTCAATAAATAAAAAGTCTCCCACTAAATCTCCCTTTATAAAGGCTGAGGAGAAAGATCTGTAGCATTCCACCTGCGTATGAATCGATTTCAATCAGCCTTTAGGAGGTTTCAGGCTGTGTTAGCTGTAGGATAGAACAGCACAGCAGCAAAACTGCCCTCACATCCCTTATTGACAGGTTTGTTATGAAACATGGAATATTTAGATTGAGGAGATTCATCCCAGTAATGCAGATGCCCAGCCCTCTTATTTTCATTTCAAGTCTGCTCTAATGCTATCCACAAGCACACCAGCTTCCCCATCATATGCAACAGGACACTAACTTCTCCAGACAGGCCTTTCCTGCAAATGAATTGGCTTTTTAAGGGAGGGAGACTGAGGGGGATATTTTCTGGTCACTGTTTTTAAGGGCAATTTCAGTATTTAGGAAAATGGGCCAACTTTCCCATTTCGGAATCCTCTGATTCAGATATGGGCAAGGTGAGGGGTTAGAGGCCTCGTTGTTAATGAGTGAGGCAGTCTCTGATTTTTACACTAATTGAAGCATTTACATTTTTCAGCAGAACTAAAATGCAAAACTAACACATTCCTTGGAGATTTATAACCCCACAATGGATTCTCCTATCCTCTCTCCCTTAATTATCCCAAATTATCTGAACTCTTGTGAAGAAGAAAGAAATTAATATTAATATTCCATTTAGAATATACTCTAAAATGCAGTAGAAAATGGAGGCAATAATAATGATAAAGAGGGTAGCTAAGATGATTTGGAATATATAATCTTTCTTCTCTTCATTGCAGCTTTCTTATACTAGAGTAAGCCAGGGAAACTCAGTCTTGCATTCATTTAGCAAAGTAATTTTTTTCCGCATTAACTTCCAGTATATAAGTAAAAGCTTAGTAAAATATTGTTCTGTCTGGTAAATGTAATATTTTGGCTCTGTGCATTGATCAGATAAAAATAGGGATAAAAGAAATTGGATAGCTCTTTTTGAATAATGGTTGTACGTGGGGGGCAAATACACAGGTGTGACTCATCACTGCAGTGTAGATAGGAAAAACAGCTAGAAGGAAAGAGCAGCTATAAACTGGACATAGAATGAAGCATAAATTATAGTTTAAGTTGAAAGAAAGGAGGAAATTACAGTTACCAGAAGAGGAAACAGTGAGGTCAAATGAATAAAAAACTGCAAATGTTGAATTTGTGTCTATGGATTGTTGGTCAGAGAAAGAGAGTCTACTTGCATGAAATTGGCAGCGAGAAAGAAGGGTGGAAGTGGGAAAGGAGGAATGTCTCCTCATTTGCATGGTGAGACCAAAGTATCTGGTAAATGTCCAGTTGGCACTGACTGACTACTCTTGTGAGCTCCCAGATGGTCGCAGCTGCTGTGCCAAACTCCTCTCTCCCACCTCTAGGGCACTGACCACAGGGCTTCCACTGCCCTGGAAGTTTGTAGTTACAAGATGTGAGTGGAGGATTGGTTTACAAGTGTCCTAAGATGGAAACAGCCTTGAGAAATGGTCCTTGAGGGTGGGATACCATACACACGATATGCAAAGGTATGCCCAAGTTCAGCTTTAAAACTGAGAGCAGCTTATGTATCTGTATTTTGTTCTGTGTAAATTTGTTCAGTGTTTCCACTCACTGAGGGAAGTCAGGGACTTTGAAAGGACCCACCACTTGTTAAAGGTGGGAGGGATATGGAGTAACTCTACTCTCCTGTGCTTATGTACCCTTTTTTTCTCACTGTCTTAGTACAATGTTAGCAAGCTGCTCTAAGAGCGGCAGTGAAGCCCATTTGCAAAGCTGTTGCATAGGGCACCACATATTGGGCTTGAGGATGGATTGTGGGTGAAAAGAAAGTTATAAACACCAACAATACAGAATGATACTAAAAATAGTTAACAGACTTGAGCTCAGCTGTGAATTAAAAAAAGCAATTTTACTATTTCTTTTTACCTCGAAAATAGCCTTTACTTGTTACAATTGTTTTTGTAACAATTTGCCTGCTCTGTTTTGTTTGGTCAGCTATGAGAGGCTCAAGACATGTTTGTAAGAAGTATGGAGGCATGGAGAAATGCATAGGAACTGGTCACGGTCAGCACGCAATCCAGCTGCTCAGGACTGTGCATTGCTGCACAGAGTGGTAGTGCCCTGTGTATGTACAACTGTGGTGTAGCTGGAGGATACTGTGGGTTGGTTAATGTTCAGTATAGAGCTTCTGTAAAAGGAACTTGTGTTTCTCAGCCTTCTCCAACAAGACAAAATATTTGGGAAGGAACACTAGGTCCCGATGAAATGTTTTGTTGTTCTGTTCAATATAGCAATGTTCATTCTCAGGAAAAGCAATTTTGTGATCCTGCCTCCTTGGTTTTATTGAAGAGTCAGAAAAAATCCTAAATCAACCCATAACTCATGGCTAAAGATGTTGGTAGTAGCTACAGGTTTTTGGTGTGAATGTGCATTTTCAATATTTACTGGTGAACACGTGACCTTTAAACATAATGGAATGGGGAAACTAGATTTTAGTTCATTTAGTCAGATGCAACAATCAAGAACTCTTGCAATCCATTATTGAGAAACAGTAATGTGATAGATAAAGCACAGGACTGTGATTTTAATCTAGGCATTGCTGTAGAATTTCTACATCAATTCATCCAAGAAAATTAACCAGAAAACTTAGCCAGGGCTTTCTTATCTGTGAAATGAATATGATAATCCCACATTACCAGTCTGTGACAAATCCATGAATATTACTTGTATTTACTGAACAGTTTTGGATTAATTTTTTCTCTTACTCAATTATTTTAAAAAATAACATTCAAAAAAACCTGACTAAAGACATGAAAGCTATTACATTACATGCCTAATATAAATTGGCTGACACATGCTAAACTGTTGAATGTCCCTGGATGAAAAATTAAAATAATTTGTTTAAATTATTGAACTACTGGTTGCCCAAACTATCATATGACCAAAGATTTCTCTTACTCACTTCATGATCACTGAAATTTTTTGCAGCAGTCATAAAAAATTATGCATCTTAGTTACATTCCTCATTAATTTTTTTCATTAAGTAAGAGCTCTGAGATGAAAATGACACAATTTTATTATTAAAAGTAGAGTTTGATATCCAAATATATTTTTATGCAACAAAAATTTTATGGATTGTTTTCTTGTTCATCATTTAATGAGCAACAAAATATTCTGCAAACTGCCACAGAAGAAAATACCACATACAAAAGGATGAAGAAGAAAACAGAACAGCACATGCTATAAATTGTAGAAAATAAATACAAGGTATCTATGTATGCCTTTTTTTACATGCCTTTTTCTCTATTACTTTGGGTAGAAAGAAATACTGTGCATTTCTTCATGGGAATTAGGACAATCCACTGAATTCTGCTCCTTGGTACTTTTCTTAAATTTGGAAAAACAAGAGATGTGGGCTTTTCCCATCCATGTTTCCATTTCCTTACAGCTGTCTCCAGTGCATCACATATCCAATCTGCAGTGGTGCTCATTTGCAAGAAGAGTGCCACATGCGAGTGCACGATGGTCTGATTGTGAGAGACTTGTCTTCCTTCCCTTTTCAGGAGATCTCAAAGGCCAAATTTGTCTTACAATCTCTTTGGTATTGGTGTAACTAACCGTAAAGAACCTTGGGATGTTCAGATACATAAAGTGTTGTCATTGAAATGCAAGCTGTTTTTCTGCAGAAAAACACAAAAGGAAAAAAAAAACAAGTGAACAGCAACAAAAAGCAAATGAAAAGGTTTCTAGGGATAAAAATCCAAACACTGTTAGATAAATAAAACATTAGAACGAAGGGAAAATACTTCCGGAAAACAAATCAATAAGATTAAAAAAAAAAAAAAATCTATTTGAGAAAGTTGATGGGTTTGCAGAAATTTCTAACTTACAAGGTATTTGCAGAGAGAAAACATGATGAATCAAGACACTATCATCAAAGTAAAAACCCTAAGTATTTAAATTTTAACTCTAACTTGTAGAGAGTCCAAATCTTTTCCTCTGTGACATAAATTTGCACAGGCAGTAGAAGCTTCCAATTACAGAGTTTTTCTGTATTTTACATTCTTGGAGATAGTGTTTGTCCTTTTGTAAAATGAATATGAGATTCTGTCCTTCCCAATTCATGACTTCTACATGACACATTAGGAACTGGAATTATTTATAAAAACAGAAAAAAAAAAAAAAAGCTTAACAAGCTCATTGATGGATAGTCCTAGTTATTCACTGCAAAATATTCACTTTTGCCATGGTGAAATAGTGACAGAACTTACCCTGAGTTGTCATGCAGCCATGGACTAGACCCTAGGTATTCAGTCTGTCAGGTAAATGCCCAGATAACAAGGCTGTAGAAGTAGAGGCATAATGATGGATTTTTTTTCTCTCCATTGGCTCTAGTGGTTTATGTCTGATGTAATGGAAAAGGGAGCCCCATGGAGAGCTCCCCTTCTGTGGCAGCACCCCAACCCTCACACTGCTAAGCTGCAGTCCAAGAACAAGTATCACGATATCCAACCCCTCTTTGCTCTTTTTGGAAAGGTGGCCTCTGTCTAAATCCAGGAACACTCACCTGCTCCTCCTTTCAACCAGGTGGTTTTAGGAAGTCACGGCTCTACCTCCTTGTAACCTTATGGGGATAAGAGGTTCCTATCCCCATATGATCTTCTGAAGAAGTTTCTCTCTTGGGAAGGCAGTGTTAGAAGCAGGGCAGAGATACACATTGTCTTCTGGCTCCAATTGTGCTAAAAAACTCTTTAAAAAAAGTTTTTTCAGTTAAAAGTTTCTGGAAAGTAAGTGCAAGTCTGACCAAAACAATTTTGCTTTGCTAGAGATCTGATGTTTGTTATACACATATTTTCCTGATAACTTAATAGACCCACAAAAAAAAAAATCAATATATGTTCCCTATTAGACTTTTTGTTTCAGTCCTCAATGATGTCTTCTCATCAAAATTCATGTTCTGAAGGCCCTGGGTTTGAGTTAACTTTTATAGCTTTCCCATACCAGACCATATTAACTCCTGATGTAATCTACCACCCTGTGCTGGACTGAAACTAACGTGTTGATGGGTCTCTCTTTACAAAATGTTCATGCTGCTCAGGTTTGGGTTGTTATATGTTGAAGGGCAAGGAATAACAGAAGTGTGATTTGCCTTTTAAATTTGAGGTTATCCTTTGTATGTCAAAATGTCTCAAAGGCATCAATTCACTTTGTCTTAGATGTATAATTTGATGAAAATTGAGTCTTCTCCCTGTTTTGAAGAATAAATACCAACAAGCACTTCTATCCCACATGTACTTCAGAGTGAGAAGTTGGACTGCTCTTTTACTGTTTCTTTGTGTTTTGCTTAAACTTACTCAGTTTGGAGTAAACTGGCTCTCCTGACATTTGCTAGTTTGGTTCAATAATGCTGTGCACTCCGGCTTTTTTAGTGGGTGTGTGAAATGGTTTAGGTAAAACTTGACAAATTCTGAATGTTAGTTTTGCATTTCCCTTTGTTTGACAAAATGACTTGGTGTATTTGATTTCCTGAAACATTTATCTATGTGTTAAGAAAGCACATCTCACACGGTTGCTTTACTTCTGCCCTAAACTGAAATGCAGTAGGAAGGTGGGAGAAGGCCTCAGCTGAAACTAAAGAGAAAAAAAAAGAAATACACCTGCTCCATTGAAATCTGGATCCATAGAAGGTAGTTTTCATGGAAGCTTTATTTTTCTGGGTTTCAAACAACCGTCTTATTTAATCTGATTGTGAATAGGGAGAGAAGAGGTACTGCCATCAATGCTAGCTCATGGTCTGAGCTCCAGCTTGCTTTATTACTTCCATTATCACAATGGATCATCATTGACCTGAATTGCTAACATCCTTATAGAAATGATAAGACTAAAATGGCTCTACCTGTCATTCACTGATGTGTGAATTGACAATCAAATGATTGATCAATTTCTCTGTGCTTCAGTACCTACTTTTATCCTGATTTGCTGTATAAAATGCTGCAGTTTCAGATAAGTTTTCTAAGGGGTAGGTAAAGTAAATTAGTCAATTAGATGTAATCATAGATTTAAAAATTGAAAACCCATCAGCATCTCTGTCTTGCAAAGAAAATACATTTCAAAATATGAAAATACAAAATCTTTTGTAAGGAAGAAATATCCTTAAGAAGAAAAATCCTGTAGTCTTGGCAGTCTGCTTGTGAATGAATTTCATGAATTTCTAATTTTTTTTTGTTCATTTAAAAAAAAAAACCTTTGGACTCTAGAAGCTTTTAAGAAGGAGAAATTGTTAAACTGGAGCAATAGGAAGTGCTAAATATTTTATTAGTGATTTGTGATAACATACTTTTCCTTTATTCCTTTAATAGAAAAAAAATCATGACAGCAAAATGATGAGGATTAATGTATGAAAATGTATTGCATGGCAGCCTCTGAATAATGTATTTATAAACAGTTTCTTTAAAAAAGAAAGTATGTCAAAATAGATTACAAGAAGGCTAGGAAATTATTGTAGTCAGATCAAACGGAATACGCAGTCCATGAGTTATTTTCTGTAGCATCTGTTGCATCCTGAATGACATCACCCAGTCTTCATCTGCTTCCCTCTCTCTCAGGAATGTCATGTTGCTTTTGTTCACCTCCTTGGTTTAAAACAGAGTAAACCCTCAAGAGTTTAATGTAGGAAAAATGCTTCATGATTTAAATGAGGTTTCATAACAAATCACTTTTCATTTTATTTAGTCCTTTTTGCTGTTGTTGGTGAACCTGTGCCCTTCATTGTCTACAGGTAATCGTTCACTTTTAAACATTAATATGACCAGAGCTGTGTATTCTATATAATGTGTCAAAACTAAGGAACAATGAACAGCTGCAGAAACAAAACAACAACAACAACAACCAAAAACCCCCAAATATAAAGATAAAAACTGAGACAAAAGCCATCAAAATAGAAAAGTTGAGGCAGACAAAGGCTGAGTAATAGTTCTGACAGGCCGACTGGAAGACACTGTGCTTTAGGCTGTGAGGGCTTGATCCAAATTTCACTGGTGTCAGTAGAATGGCTTCAGCCATTCAAATCCAATTCAGCCAATTTATTGAATGATTTCTTCATTTTTGTCACACCAGTCTTGTTGCTGAGCAGGAATGAGGAGGAAGGGGACAAGGGGAGGCCAAAGGAAACTTGACCACACAAATGTAATGTTGGAAGCATTAGACTGCATGGGGTTCTTCAGCCTCCACAAAGAACCAAACTTATTCCCATGGAAACCAATGTTCAAAGATGAATAAGTAGCCTGGCTCTCAGCAGCTCCCTTTCCTTTTTTCTCTTTTCTTCTCTCTTGGGATGTTTTGTTGTTGTTTTTGGTAAAGGGAAAGAAAGAGTCTCTTCACCTCCAAGCAGCTTGAGAAAAGACTGGCAACATTCATTCCACTAATAAGGTGTCAATTAATGCAAAGAGGAATGTCCTGGATTTCTCAAAGAGATGTATTTTTCAATAGGAGCTAGTCAAGATGTTGATGAGGTTTTGTTTCTCGCTCCTTTTTTGTCTTGTTTTGTTTAAATGGAACATACACTTTCTGAAAAAAGAGGGCTGCTAAACTAATGTTGTAAGTCTGCCCTCACGTGTTGGATTTTAACTCTTCAGGAGAGAAAGTGTAAGTGAGCTCAAAGGAATCTACCAGATGTACTGTGGCACCACCCAGTACAGATACTTAGGTTAGCTTTATTTTAGTTTTGAGGTTTAGATACCGATGCAGGTGTAGCAATGGGTTGCATACACAGGAAATACACAGAGGTATGCACTATCCATTTAATGTAGCAGATATGGGTCATTGTAATTCCTGCACCAAGTAGATAATGAAATCAAAGGGAATGTTACAGAGCTGTTGCTGATGGTATCAGTGTTATAATGTCTTGCAACTATTGACTGATATCAAAAAAGATGAAAGGCAGCCTGAAAAGCAGAAGAATTATCAACCAACTTTTAATAAATAAGGAAGGCTGTCTCAGTAATCTGAAGGAAATCCTTTGCGTTTGGCTTCTTGCAAGGAGAGTTTCTGAGAATAGGAAATGCCATAGGATATAGCGTCATATGGGAAATGTCCAGTGTGAGTCAGCACGAATCAGTGCTTAGATGGGGCACAAGTGCTTCTGCAGGCATGGGAACCAATGAAGCCAGGTCTCCTGCAGGCTTCCACCTGGGCCAACTGGCTCTGATGTCTCTAAAATACAGTGCCCACTGAATTTTTGCTATCATAAGCATCCACATCAGAGCTTTTCCATTCAAAGGAGGACCTCTTCTTTGTGGATCCTCTGATACCTAGATGATGATCTCATGCTGCAGCCTTTCCTTTAGTAGAGAATAAATTTTGCTTGCTCTCCCTTTCCCCTCTCCAGACATCTGTTTTTGTAAAACTTATAACAACATCATGTCTGTCTGTCTATTCCACTTGGCTGACATCAGCTAGTAGGCTCAAAATTATTGGGGAAACGAGCCAGAAAAAAATATTGCCTAAGCCTCATTTCCTTAGGAAACTCAGCCGAAAAGTTAGTATTAGCAATAACTTGGGGATTGGAGCTACCACTGGGGGAATGCAGTGTGGCAGTGAAGCTGTGTATGCCCAAGGGCAGCCTGGTGCCTTGCTCCCACTGCACTTCTGCTGTAAACTATCTCCTGGGTCCTGCTGGCAAACAAACTTTCTTCCAGCTGCTGTGTGGGTGAATGGTCACAGCAGAGTCCTTGGCAAGGAGGAGTCAGAGCCTCAGAGCTTCTTGATTTACCCATTGTTTTTTGGGATGTGGACCCCTGCTCACCAGAAAGGGATAGAGACCACACATGCATTTAATCTGGGTTTTCCCTGGCCCTCTGCACATTTGAGATCTGCATTTAAATCAGCAGTTTGTTGTGGTTTTCAACTCCTGAAGTAATTCATTTCCTCAGCATTTTTAAAAAAGTCTTTGAAAAGACCCCCATGTCCTCCTGAATATAGGAGTGTCAGTTTGGTTTAATGAATCTATCTGCAGTCCTTAAATTGTTTTTTAATTTATTCTTTTAAACTTTTGTCTTTTCTTTCTAGACAAATTCAGGGATATGGAGTGTGAGAAATGTGTTTTCTGCTGCCATGGGTAGAAACCTGGGTCTCCATTTCTTCACTGATGTCTAAGGTCTTCATTTTTACCTGCATGATGTTGTTCTTGCCATATATCCTCCCTTCCCTCCTTTGCCTTTCTCAGGACAGTGCTTAATAAATTGCATTTATCTTTTCAGAACACTGAAACTATAATCTCTGTTTTAAAAAATCCTTAAAACCCCACCGCATTTCACAGTATTTCACAGCAGACTCTTCCTTCTCCATCTCCATCACATATGGTCAGTGATACTTGACCACAGAGTTACGTCACTGTGATCCTTCAGCTCCCAGTGTGTTTGAGAAGTTCCTTACATGCTAAGAAGGGCACACAGCCAAAGCTGCTTGAGCTGGGATTTTTTTCTGTGTGACTATGAAGCAGGGCAATGGCATTGTAACTGCTTTGCAGAGTGAGCTCATTTTCAGTATTCTCTTTTATCCTGAGGCGATGACCTTTCTATTACCAGCCTCTCTGAAAGGAAAGAGTACAACTACGTCTTGTCTGTGTCTTCCTGTTTATAGTTTATATGTGGCTCAAAGTTCTGCCAGAAACTTAATGCCATTTTACTGCCTGGTTTTACATTCTGCCTGTGATGTACTAATTATCAGGGTGTGACAGAGCACTTATTTCCTATCATAAACCAGGGCTGTTACCCAGGAAGGAAATTTTGTTTGAGTCATGAAACGACATAACAATATGAAATATTCTCTGAGGACCACATTTTGATCCTGTTGACATTGATGGGAATGTCAGTTTTGTATTCACTATGAGAGCCACAGAATGACAGACAAGGCATTTCTATGCCTGCTTCTATTTTACTTTTTGAGAGCAAACTCCCCACAATACTGTCAGCACTGGACAGTTGTATACCCCACCTGAATACCTGGTGCAGCCCAGGCAGGAGATGCTCAGTGTGCTGGAGAGCCACAGTCTTTGTGGATGTAAATTAGTGTAGCTCCTTTCACATCAGGGGCAGTGCACTGTTCTATGTTATTGGGAGGTCTCGCTCTCAGCTTCAACCTGCCATGTCCTCCCCTTTTTAGAAGGGAAAAAGCAAAGAGTCTGCACTTTAAATCCATTCCTACTAAGGGGAGGATGGGAGGAAAGAAGTAAAACAATTTGGAGACTGTGTAGCAGTTTCCTAGTTTCCTACTTGTAATACACAGTTAATGCCCATGACTTAATGGGAATACACTTGCACTCAGCCACACTTGCCTAGGGCAAAAGAGACAATGAAGTATTTCTGCTTATACCATCACAAGGCTTCACTTGAACAGCAGAAGCACAAGTAGAAAGCAGATTCAAACCAAGAGCAAGGGTGAACGGAGGGCAGCCTCCAGCCTGACCAGGGCTCTGAACGCTGTGCTCAGCAGCACTGGTTGTTGGGCACCTGTGCATCAGGTCCCAGCCCTGTGCTCCTGTTGCTGTCAGTTTTTCATACATTCAATGGCTGATGGGTATTTCTTCCTCCTATGTGGAAGATATGGTAAAATTTAAACACAAGTAAGAAAGCTGGTCTTTTTAGTTAATTCCATCAGACTATACAACCCACGGTGTTCAGAACACGTGCAATATTATATTATAGACTTTTCTGGTTGTAAGAGCAGAATTCAGCCCTTAACTAATTTACATGATTAACACGAAGACAGAATGTCCCACCATACTTTTATAGCACTGGAATGCAAATTTTGATTAACATTCCGACTCAGTTACTTTTCTGATTGATATCCACCCCCTTCTTATCNAAAAGGAAAAAAAAATCAAGCATTTTCATCTTTATCTTTTATCCTACATATCTTTTTCTGATCTTCTGCAGACTGAACCTTGACAGTTTTCAATGAAATAGGTGGCCCCTTCTGTTCCACATGTCCCATAATTTATTGGCATCCTGCACCTGTCAAATGCCACAATTCCTCCCTCTGGGAGCGTGCCCTTGTTCATGTAACCCTTCTTTCCTTGTAACTAAAGAGAGAGCTACAGGTGTCAGTTAAGCCATGAGTATTTCTTTGATCTTTTTTAGATTTTTTTAAATTGGAATTTTTCCTCCTAAGGGTTTTTCCTGTGTAACTCTACTTTCAAATAGAGCAGCATTTGTTTTGGTTTTGGTAAGCCTGGAGCCCAAATTCTGATGTTGCTTCCAGTGAAAAATGGGAGTGATTCCCCTCATTTTGGCAGATCACTCTCCATTAAACCTTATCCACAAAATAGTTTTGGTCTCTCTTTCACCTCTCATTTCTTGTTCAGAAACAATATCCCTATTTATGAATAGGCCTTCAATAAGTGCTTCAAATCCACCCCTTATTTGAGAAAGCACTCAGATAATCTCCCAAATCAGGAATATATATTTTCTTATACAGAAAATACTCACTTCTCTATCTGGAAAATTGAATGATTTAAAAAATCAGGTATACTGAAGAAAAAACACATACTTACTGATTTTCTGTGAAACTGATATATCCTTTGTCAGGACAGCAACTCTTTCTAACTGATGTTCTGCAGCTGAAATGGAAGATGAGAGTCTAAAGAACACATTACTGTGGAGACCATTTCTTTGTGCTATCCAAGAGGCTGGATGTAGTCATTGATGGCTTTCTCTGCAGCACTGAAATTCAAACTGAAATTTGCCTCATCTCTGTGTCTTCTTTCAGAGATTTTAGTAGTAATAAATCCTAAAAAGCGCATTTTAAAAACTAACACCATCAGCCATAGCTGGCATTTTAAGCAGCTCAAACTGGCTATCTAACCTGACCACTTTCATTTTTGATTCTGACCCTTCCTTTTCCCTCTGGTTCTCCTGTCTTTACAAAAAGACTCTGCTGCCTGTGTGAAATGGTTGGTAAGTGTCTGTGTTTCTAAAATTATCCAGTACCTGTGAGGTTTCCAAAAACTCTGAAACCATTTCTGCATATATTTTTTTTTCTTGGAAATGCTTTCCTTTCTGTATTGGAGCATGCATGTGGGGCAGAGCCCAGACCATCCTGTTTCAGGCTTTCTTATTCTGCAGCTAGTGATCCTTCTAGTCCCTGCCCTGCCTGAAATGCCCTGAAAAGTACTGCAGATGCAGAACAAGTCCACCAGGCCCCCCTAGCCCCCAGTCCCACATCCCACCCACCCCACTCCAGCCCTTGTCTTCCCATGAGTCAGGGGGAATCACACAGCACCTTCTGCCTCTGCCTACAGGAGCCATTCAATGTATATATGTGTGTGTGTATATGTATTCATGTCTGTTTTACCCCTCTGTGTAATAAATTTCTGTCTCCTTTCAGTGTGACATGATAGAATTTAGAAAAGTTAGAAATCAGTTCACCTGTATTTCCCCATACTTTAATACCCCTCATGCATCAGGCAAGGTTCCTGATAGCGTATGTTTTCTCATCTCAGCCTATTGAACTATTGTCTTTAATATATTTCTTGCAACATCTCTTTGGAAGTAAGTGTTTTAGAAATGTAAGAAGGATGTGGAGCTTTCTGCTATGTTTATTCAATTCTCAACCCTCCAAACACTTGAGAATTCGAATTATTCAGCTAGGCTTAATGAGGCTGACTCGGAGTGAAGTTATGTGCATAAAAGTCAAGGATAGGAGGCCTTGATGTTATGCATTTTTAGGTGGTTATGGGGTTTTCAATATTAATGTTTATTACTGAATAGTCTGAAGGAGAACTCAGGCTGTACCTTTTCATCAGTGCTTGCTACTAGTTACCTTGCTGCAAAGGAGCTCCTTGGGGGGTGTCTGGAATGTGGAGGTTTGTTTGTGGAAACACAGCTGTCTGTCAGTGCAGATCCGAGGGCTTCATGTCAGCCACTCCAACCTCAAACCTTGCCAACAGCTAAAGCTGCAAGCTCTGTGTAGCTTTGTGACACTAACCTCTAAGCTCTTAGATCGATGACTTTCCTTTTGCCTCCATTTCCCAGTTAGTAGACTGGGAATTTCGGATGTTCAAAATGACCAGCAGGAAGCATCACCAAGCTGTACTTTGTTCCCTAAAAAAACCACAAAGAAATGGGTAGGAAAATTGGACCATTCTAAAAGCCTGGTCATTTTCCCATCCCAGCGTGTTTGGGCATTGAAGGTTGGTTTGAGTTTTGTTTTTTTTCTTGAATTGTCCTTGACTCTCTATTTTTATGATCCTGAAGAGTGTGAGAAGGCAAATTTGCTTGTGGCCTTAGCAGCTTTGGGCAGTGGGACTGCAGGTAGGACTTCTGGCCTCGTGCAGGCGACTTCAACAAGACAGGTTCCCATCCAGTTCTGGAGAGGAGTTTGTTCAGATAGTCTGGCAAAAATGCACATGAGTGTGGGGACATTTTAGTGCTGGTCTGCATTAAACAGCCAGGGACTCCTCACAACTTTCTCTGGGGCTTTATCCGGACTTCAACCCTGTTCCCATTCATAAGTATAATTAAAAAAATTCCTGTTGAGCCACCCTAAGGAAATGTTCAGAAGAAAACTCATCTTTTTTTCCTAGATGTGCCCTTTGCTCTGCTAAAGCAGCTGCTGGGTAAGGCCAAGTGCCATCCTAGCCTTTCTGAGTAGTAGGTTTTGCTGACTGCAGCTATGAAAGCAGAGGAGCAGATACCTTTTATTTTTGTAATGAATTTTATTCTGGTTTTACTCAGACCTTCAGATATGCATATTTGCATATCTGTCTTTACAATTTTGAGCTGGTAAAGGGATTTGGTCAGAACATGCTGACTGTAGGAAATGGAAGCCTTTTTCAGAAATATCTCACTTTAATGAAGTAAATATCATACTCAGAACACTCCCACAAAGTTGAGTATTTGTCCTCTACAGCACAGTTTTGGATTTTACACCATGTTGCAATATTCATACTCCAATTATAAAAAATGCATAGCCATAGAATTGCTTTTGGAATATTCTATTTCACAGTAGAAGTATGAAATTTTTGATTTTTATCCTCATTCTACTTGAAGGAATATTGAAGAATCTGAGAATTCCCCAGAAAGTAAAAATTCCAACTTTTAATTAGCTTTACTAAAATAAACATCATCCACACCTAGCACTCTGGGATTTTGGAAATAAAGTCCCACCTGTTTCCTCGGAGTATTTTGGGGAAGAATGAAAAGTCGAAGTGCAGGAGAAGGAGCTATGCTTGTTGGTGATTTGGAATATAAGCAGGACCCTCCATTCCAATTTTATCTCTAAAACCCTCCCTGGTGTGAGACAGCTGTTGCCTCTGAAGCCTTCTACATATCTCTCAAAATCCCAAGGGTGCTTCTTTTTTTAACCTGTATTGTATCCCCACTGCCCTTGAGATCCTATATTACAGCTGCTTTCCTCAGAACGATTTGATAAGAATATCTGTTTTGGACCATGTCAGTGTTAGAGAATTGCTGTCAAGCATCAAGAGATGCCCTCTCTCTCCCCCTGGGGCTTTAAAGATGCTATTCTAAAATTAAAGTGTTTGGTATAGATAAGATCCTTAGGGTTATAACGAGGTCAAGTGTTGCTGGCAGTTTCCAACAAGACTTTTTTAAAAATAAGTTGATTAGATCTGTTGCTGTGGTTATTTCTGTTTTTCAGCAGAGAAATATAGACAGATCAGGTAGAGAAATAGGAACAAAAAATAGAAAAATATTTGGAAATTATTCTGATTGCATTGTCTAATTCAAGTTGCCCCATTTTATTATGCTGGCATCCTCTGCAATGCAATGTGACATGGAATATGTGATGTAATGAGATATGCCCGCCAAAATGCAATGTGCTTTGTTTTAGTCAGAATATATTAATCCACTTACTGAATAATTGACCCAAAGAGATTCTGTCAAACAGTATTAAATTATTCACTGGATTTCCAAACCAGCAGGCAGTGTCCTTTAAATATTTAAGAATAATGTCAAATAATTTTCCACACAAAAATTATTTTTTGTGTGTGTGTGTGTTGAGATTCCCTGGCTGTTTTCTGTTTAAGGAGGGCAGGATAATTAAATAAAAGCCAGCGTGCCCTTCAGGTGCTTTCTTACCTACCAGCCCCCTAGAAGGGAAAGACAATGCTCACCTGGTTCAGCTGTCAGACCCAGACTGATCATTAACAGTTTTTATGCTTCATTCATGTGTTTTTAAGGAAATCAAAAACTCTCCACATACCTACACCTATACCTATTTCACCATATAGCCTGTTGCCTCGGCAGTGGAGTTCCCCTAGAGAGGGTGCAGCACAGAGACTGTGAAGTGTCCTGCTATTTCCTACCCTCAGGGCTCATAGTGCCTCTCTAGGTGTGCACCATGAGATAACAACCTTGCCAGATCAATTCTGGTGTGGAAAATAGGTTTCCTTAAAAAAGGGACACCAGTACAGCAGCATTCAAGTTCTAGCAATTACAGTGTCTGACACCTTTCCCCTTGAAGGTTGCATGCTGAATGAGTGCAGGGTATATTTCTGGCTTGTTTAAAAAGGATGAGGACAGGCATCTGATAGCTTACCTTAATTATTCCATTTCCTCCTCCCTATATACATTTCCAAAATCTAATTATAGTGCTCATGGCCCCTGCTATCAGCCAGTACCCGGATTAATATAAAGCCATGGGAAGGACACCTACCTCTCTTCACGCTTCCCACAACATTGCAAATCTATTCCAGCAGTCTTTTGATACTAATATTTTGATACATTCATCATTGTGTTAGCATCAGCAGTAAGAAATATTTACAGTCTATAAGCTCTTCCAGGACCAACTGTTCACATTACTCCTGTTAAGTCCATTCAATTTTCCACCTGAAATACCACATTTATCTAGTCAGAGTTTGACATCTATCTTCAGAGGGGGGAAGAGGTTGCTTTTAAGAACAAGTTTTATTTAATTGTATATTTTGCTTCTCCTAAAGAATAAACAACTAAGGCAATCTGTTCCGTACTGTCAATCAAGTAAGATGCACTTGGCTGCATCCTCGGAATTATTATCTAGGTCCTGATATAGGGACATTTTTGTGCATATGCATCTGTGTGTGTGTTGAGATGGACTTGCTTATCTGTTCTGTGGCTTTATTTGAACTGGAATTTGCTGCAATGTCCTCATGAGTGCAGGAATGTTATGTGCAGAATTCCAGGGTTATGGTCTGTGTGCAGTGGGGGCACAGTGGGCAGCCCTGCCTGCTAAGATTGCTACTGCAAGGCATAAGTATTGTCACACTCTGCTTCTTTAAGTAAACAATCCAAATACACTAAATATTCTTTATTTGTCAAAATAAAGTAGTGATTATTTTGCAACTGCTCTATCTTAAAGGTGTTTAAATCTTGCTTTAGGGAACAGTAAACCCTATGACTCTGCTCAGCCATAGTGCAAATAAAGCCCAAATGGAACAAAAATATATAGGAAATTCTTATCATCATCTTCTTCTTCTTTGGACAAAGGAGAAAATTATAGCAACATTAAAAATAAGCTTTGCACCTCCTGCAAATTCTTACATAGGTCTCTGTACTTTAAATTCCAAGATTGCCATAGGCATCATGGATTTCAGTGTTCTGGCACTTTGGAACAGCAACAGCAAAACAAGCCATGGCCAAAGCATGAACTGCTCCTTTATTTTGCTTGATGGACTCCTCTGCTATAATCCCTATGGACTGTCCTGCTATAATCCCTACTTGCTGCCCAGGGAAAGTTACCCCCAGAGCAAGAGCTGGTGAGAGATTTCTTTTGGTGTAAAACGTACACGTTTTCCTTGTACTTTCTGTGTACAGAAACATCAGGGTTTGTGCACGGTGCTGGTGTGAAAAGAGCATGTCCAAGACTCCTGTTAGCAGTCACCACATGCAGCAGAGGTGATGGATGGAGCTAATTGGGAAGGAAGTCGCTGTTTTATGAGAAATTCAACATTAAATTCTGTTAAATGGAGCAGGAACAGAGACCTACAGTAATTTCCAGGAAAAATAAAAGAAATTAGGGTCATACCAAAGGCTTAAGAGAATCAAAATCTTTGATTCTAGTTTCAACCTTTTAAAAAATCTGCATAATAAATGTACACATATAAAGAAAATAAAAGCCACAAATTGAAGGAGAAGCTATAAATCTTCTTTTTTAGAAATGACATGCTAGAGTACTGTGATCTTCTTTGGAAGGTTAATTTCTCTGTGCTCCAGGTTTCACTTTTTACACCCTTTTCCCTTGTTGGTCTATGATACCTCAGGTGGGTCAAGCCCAGATTTTGCCCCCAACATGCTGTTCATACTGTGCCTGTTGAACAGAGCAGCACAAAGGAATGACTGCCCTTTTGAGAGGTCATTCCTAAAGCAGCATCCACCACTGTGGTAGAACAAGGAGCCAGGACAAGAGGTGACCATGTGGCAGGGACCTGCCCCAAAGAATATATCTTGCTGTAGGATCTTGTCAGGGTGGTGGAGGGTCTCCTGCAAACACAGCAAGGAGAAAAGGAAGAGAAGGGCTGGTGAAGGTCTGGATATGACTCCACTTACTGTTCCTTTGGGTATAGGATCACAGGTGCTGTGCAGACACCCTGCTCCTCCAATGGAATGGAAGGGGAATTTCTCCTCTCCAGCACTGAGGGAAAGCCCTGGGGCTAACAAACACTATAACCTTGCCCTGGTGGGATTCTTACAAGTGAAATTCTGTCTTTGAACACAGAGAGGTGGAGCGCTTTCCCCAGATGTGCAGCTAGTGGCTCGTAGTGCGTGTGGTGGTGTCTGGGGTGCGCCGCAGTGCCAGTGGCATTCCTGCGCTGACAGACATTTCTGCACGGCTTACACAAAGCCAACCAAACGAGTGTGGAGGGCTTGCTTTGCCTGCAGGATGCTGACACGTTGCTGACTGTGTGCACTCCTGCAAACTAAGCTTTTTGGGAAGAAGGCTGCCAAAGCTTTACAGAAAAGCATCTTAAAGCTCAGGTGCTGCAGCATTATCAGGAAGGGCAGTGATGTGCTGGGATGTGCTCTGTGCGTGTGTGCTGGGGGCTGACACCAGTGTGAAGCAAAAGTCTTCTGAACGAATTGGTGCCAGAGGGGACATGCTCAGCATCCCGAGGCAGCCTCAGCGAGACATCCAGCTGATTAGATATTGAGGTCAGGCGCTGAGACACCAAGGTCGTGCCACGTCCTGCTTTCCTCATCCAGCTGAGCCCTGATAAAACAGCAACTGGTAAGACCACCAATCAGATAAGGTGGCAATTTTCAACAGTCTCCAATTATTGCTGTAGCCAGGGAGGTCCAAATAAGATCAATCAGATGCTGGAATGATTTAACCATTTCTGATTTCTCTCCCACCCCCTTTTTTCCTATTCTTTTTTCTCAGAACAGACAGTCATCTGAATGTGAACACAGGGAGTACTCACAGAGTCCCTTACCATCCTCAGAACAAAATGTGGGGGTTGATTTATGGGATGGATTACTTGGGAATGGTAATTCTTTGCTCTTTATGATGTTTTGTCAGAAGGTGCAGTACCCTCCAGTCAGAGGAGCTGGATTGCACTGAGGTTTTTACAAAAGGGGAGAGAGAAGGGGGGTGGTGGTGAGCACAGAAGCTCCTCTAACACAGCAGTTAATAAGACACCAGCACATTAATCATGTGACAGATATTGGATCTAACAGGGCAAGGCAATAGTTTTTAAAAACAGCCAGTTAAGCTACTACCTGGTAGAAAAAGGCTGACTGAACAGCACAGGTTTTATGCCACTATTTGCAATTAGCCTTCTTTTTTATCCCTTTTTTTTTTTTTTTTTTTTTTTTTTCCTGTTTGAAAGTTTTAAAATACCGTTTTAGACCTGTAGGAAAATAAGAGATAAACCATTCAGGGCTGTAACAGAGGGCTGAAGAGTCTTTTCCTTTTTTTCCTGTGCACAGCTACAGATGATCCCATACCTCACTGGTATCCTTTATTTAAAGGAGTTTCAGTAATTTTAATGCTGTGGTTACTGATGTTACAGTGAAACTTATTTTTCATTTCTAAACACTGTTTGTTATCAGAAATGCTATAAAACAAAGGAAGGAAACATTATTAAATGAACCACTCACGTGAGTTCTCAGGCTTTCAGAATGTGCATATGCCCTTAATTTTGAGCCTTGATCAAACTGCTTGTCACGACAAGTTGAGAGCACTGGGCAAGACCAAAGCAGACAGAGTAGTCCTAAATAGAATCATATATTTGTCAAAGTTTGAAAAGACCTTTAAGATCATCTAGTCCAACTGTCAACCCAGCTGTACCATCCTGTTCAGGATTAAACTCCACCACTTCCCTTGGCAGTCTGACTAGGTAATGTTTTGTCTTGCTTCCCATATGACAAATATAGATTTCCAGGGATATGCCTCTTGGCCACTACTGTATGATGAAATGGGCCCTTAAAGTAGGATGCAAACAGATGTCACCACTGTAAATGAATCATAAGAATTGCCTTCCCAGAGGACATCTCATGTCCATCTTGCTCATTAATCAGTCCCTGACAGTGATCAAAGCCTGATGTTACAAGGGAAGATAAAAAAATAATTGTAATAAACAGCGACAAACATGCTTCAAGCCAGTGCTATGGGAAAAAATGTTCTCTTGACTCCAGACAAATCATTAGCAAATGTCAAGCAAGAAAAGGCAAATAGGTGGTTCTGCTGCTGAGAATCATAAAACGGAGTTTCATAGTCAGTGTTGGCAATAGCTACGATAAGTGCAGCTTCCAGGGCTGGCTGTTTGTAAGATGAAGTCTGTAAATTTGGGGTGTAGATCATTTAGATAAGACACCTGAGTTGCCTGAGAATCACCAGTTCCAGGAAGGCTTGTGAGGACTTGCCTTTATTTCAGTGAATACTGTAACTGGTGGAACTCATTTACAGCTTTTTGTGGTTGGTGAGTGGGGACTTTGTTTCACTGGACTTAAGAAAACCACAGTGTTTCTCAACAGCTGAATACCTGACCCACAATTTTCACATATGGTTTACTTTTGTTTTGCCTTTTAAAGTTCATAGATTGCATTTAGAGGTCTTTGTGTTTGGTTTTATAGACTTAAGAAGACATTTGATAGTAGCAGTGCTGAATAATATCTGCATGGATTTTCTGATGCTAATTAGAGTAATTATTGTTCTCTTTTTTCTTTTTTTTTCTTTTTTTTTCTTTTTTCTCTTTCTCTTTCTCTTTCTCTTTCTCTTTCTCTTTCNCTTTTCCTTTTCCTTTTCCTTTTCCTTTTCCTTTTCCTTTTCCTTTTCCTTTTCCTTTTCCTTTTCCTTTTTTCTCATAACTTTTGAGCTAAAGGGATGAGCTGAGATTAGGAAAGATGTGTATAGGAAATCATTTCTCTAGAAAGTTCTGATATATTTTTCTGAAAAATAACTTTATACTATGGTTTCCCACATGTTTGCTCTCTGTAATTTTTCTCCATGTCATAGCATCAGAATATGCTGCATGTTGCAAGGTAACCATGGGAGATGCCTGAGCTAGTTCTAACTGAGTGGGAGTTTGAAATAATGCTGCTGCAGACATATTTCTTCTGGTATCTAAGCCAGTTTAGAGTGGTTGGCTATCTTCACACTGCTGTCTGGGATGTAGATATATGCTTCCAATCCTTAGTCAATTAACAGAAAATATTGACAAACATTCTCACACTTCAGTATTTGTTTCTCGGTGAAAAATTAGTCCCTAAGTACATTACAGTGTAATTTCACTTGCAGCTGACTAAATACAAATACAACTCATGCAGAGGTGTTTGCCACCCACCTCTGTCTCTGCAGAGCTCTGTGGGCAAATCCAGGGACACACCAGTTCACAAAAGCAGCATGGTTGGCTGGCACTGCTGCTGCTGGCCAAAGGAAAATCTTTGCCTCATTGAACTCACTGGTAAAACACTTGTTGACGATTTTTGGGACCAAAATATGTACTGCAGTGAACACTCAGCACATAAAGGACAAGACTGCCTGTTTTCTCTCACAGAAGCTGCTGAACTTGGCAGCTGGACTGTCACTTTGAGCATTGGTGCTAAACAAATCACCTCCTGTGATATCTTCTCACTCTAGTGGAAAACAGGTCTTTTTCTACTGTGTTATTTTAGCATATGATGTAATGACCAGCATTAAAGTAGGTTTTGCTTCTTTTCCTCCACACTTGGCCTTTGGATTACATTTGCTTTTAGGTAGTTGGGGCATAAGGTTGCTTTATAGTTCCCAGAACACATAACTTTAAGCCCACCTAACTCTCACCTATACAGTCTGCATCTCATCTAGAATCCCTGTCTGTAGTCCAGCACTGTCTTCCTAGGAGTCCTTTCCCTGCAGACACTTGCAGGTTTTAGATATTTTCCTAATTAGCCTGAATGCAGTACGATGGCTCTGTTTTAGTTACATATCTAGTCTTGGAAGCAGATGCTCTGGGGCAACAAGGTCTTGGAGCCAGAGCCACTGCACTGTGGTGCAGTGAAAGCAGTGATGAGCAGGCAGTTCACTCCCACCTCCTTCCCCAGGGGTGTCTGTGGAGCTTCCTGAAGGAGCATGCTGTGACACCAGGCAGGAAGGCAGAGCCCACTGCTTCAGGACTGAACCCAGAAGGCCAGCAGGCACATAAGAGCTCCTTCTCCTTTTGCCTCTTCTCTTTTGCAGAGGAATATGTGTGGCTTAAACCTCAGGAACAGAGTGAAGACTGAATTGGTAATTAAGTTATATGGATACATCACCCTCACCTGTGAAAGTATTTCATTATTTGTAGAAATAATTCATTTTCTTGCCAGAAAATGTAGATGTCATCTGGCAACAGAAACATAAAGTTTTTGGAGGCAGCACCTAAACGGGACGCTCAGAGTAGATGGACTGGGTTCCACTTTTGGTTAGTAGGCTGACAAATTATCTATAAAGAAATAATAATAATAACAATAAGAGGCAATAATAATAATAAAATAAAAATTAGAGAAGAAAAAGAGAAAAATCTTTTATGAACAAAAGCTACTTTGTCTTTTTTATTCTCAGGCCATTGAAAATGCTTCAAACTTTTTTTCAGTAATTGCTATGCAAACAGTTTTGATGTCTGTGCAAAAACATCTGGAAGCTTACAGTGGCATCTGGACATAAATATTAAAAGATCAACAAAAACATGATGTGAATTAGCCATGTGGATATCCATAAAAACCACAGCCACAAAACCCTCCTCCACATCTTTGGCTGCAAACGTGGGTGTTTTCTCACTTGGTTTTAATGTGTTTATGACATTCAGGAAGTGAGTGGTCATGAGTAATGATTTGGTTTCCTTTCATTTTGACCACTCTTAATCACACTAGAAATTCCCTCGCCTGATTCTATAGGATATAGGTAAACAAAGTCCCTCATTCTTTTTTCAAACCTCTTCTAAATTTTTGGTGTTCTATTTGGAAATTTTGGTTCAGTTTACAAAACATGTACTTGCAAGGCTCCTTCTTCTGCAGGATGCAGTCTAGACTTGCACGGATTTCTTTCTGCAGAGCTACCTGTGGGCTGTCACTGCTCTGTGTTACAAGAACTCTTGTTTTAGTGTGCTCAGGTCTTGCACTAGTACGCCCACTGGTGAGATGGGCTCTGATGAGGGAAAGGTGACTCTGAGGTCTGGCTCACCAAGGGCAGCTGAAGGAAAAGAAGAACCTCCACCCAGCTCTCACAGTCAAAAAGCAAGCTAAAGTGGCAATTCCATGACTGTTTTTCAGCTTATGCAGTCTAGTCTCACAACTTTTCAGGCCCCTAGATTGGCAGTGTTGGGAGTCACTTTTTCAAAAGTGGTAAAGACATGAAGGCACACAAACCTCCTTGCTTTTCAATGAGTCTGTGGTTCAGAGAATCAAAGGTTTTGGGAGGTGACAGAAGTCAAGCACATATGGATTTGATAACTCGGGTCTTATTACCTTGATTTTCCCTTGGTAAAAACATACATAATAGCTTTCTGCCTCCAGAAATGAATATATGAAAGATTGAGCAGTGCTAGTACAGTAGAAGTCCTTTAAATTTTCCAAAGACAACTGGAGAATGCCACAGTTCAATGATATGACTCAGCTAAGCAATGCTGTGTCTTCTGGGTGCCATCACTTGCTCTTTTTCATATTCTTATTGTTTCCTTCCTGGTTTTTAGATTTGTTTGCCCATTCATTGCAGACTTCAGTGCTATTCACCTCATCCTAAGGAGAGTGTTCAGCTACAGGTCATATATATCCTACTACCCAATCTGGACTGCTTATGGAGTGGACATGTTTTTCAATGGTGCTTCTGTTTCTTAATTGTCTGAAGATATACACAGTATTTCAAGATAGAAACAGAAATGCTGTAATTGGCTGTTGCTCTGTCCAGTTGCTAACCCACTGGGGTAGTCTGGATAGGACCAACTGCAAGGTGGACAAATTGTTCTCAAACACTCTCAAGAATGGAAATACATGGATGTTTGTATTTGATTTCTGCCCTAATATTTAGTGAGGACTCCATAATTTAAATAAAAGGGCTCATTTTTCCTCAATTTAATCTCCTTTAAACAGTGTGGGAGTTATAAACATTATTATAATGTTACCACTTTCATATTTAAAAATATGCCCTCTAAGCATTTACATTCAAGATTTGTTTTTCTTCAGATGTGTAAATAACGCATAGCAATTTGCATCTCATGCATAAATCTTTCTCCTGTTGAATGCAAATTAAAAAATAAAAATAATCTGGCCCCCAACCCCTTTCATTTACTTCTTTTCCCACCTCCTCATATTTACAGCAAGTTAGCTGGCTAATTCTTCCAATGAGAATTTTAAGAGTTTATGTGTGTTTAAAAAATTATCTGACTGAAGTTTTCTTCCACTGAGTAAAAAGAAGCCTAGAGCTGATTAATAGTGTTTCCTTTTCCAGTCCTAATGAATGTTTTTCAGGTTTTATGCATCCCAAATGAATCTTTTAAACGGTATGTGTCTGCTTGCGTCCGTGAATGTTGCTCTTTCTTGGGATTTATCCCAAATGAGTTTAGCTTCTCTGTACCTTGTAGGACAATATCGATGCTGGCCTAATCAATTTCAATTTGCTGTTCAACCAGAAACGAAGCATTTATCAGGATGAGCCAGGAAGGCTAGAATGGACTTTTCGTGTTGCTGAGGTCTCTTTGTGAAATCTGCTCCATGAAGTTTCTGGAGCTCAGGATTTACAGAAGCTCTTCTCTGACTTGCACTCACCACCTAGTCAGGATGCGCCCTCAGGGTGGTTTTACTCTACATGTTTCCCGCACTGGCAGAGTGTGTGCGCCTACTGACGAGTATCGTGGGGCTCAACAAACTAAAAATAGTTTCTCTAGATAGTCTCGCTGCCTTCGTAAAAACGCGACCGAAATACCTCATTGAGTCATCTTCCTCGGCCCGGGCCGGCTGCGCTATTTCTGGCTGCAGAGTCCCTGCTGCCGCCCGGCTCCTCTCGCCGAGCGCGGAGCCAGCCCCGGCAGACGCCCGGCGCTGCCAGCAGCAGCAGCAGGAGCTCTCTGGTGGGTGAGCGCCTTCTGCTCGCACTGCGGGCTGCTGGAGGCACGGGGTGCTGCCAGCGCCCCGGCTCCTGGAGGCAGGTGCTGCTTTAGCGATCAGCTCTGAAGGCAAGCAGTGGGTGAGAGTTTCTTCCGCTGCTGCCGGATCGCAGCAATGCTAATTTTAAAGTGGTGAGGAAGCGCAGGGAGGTGATAGCAGCATGGTCCCAGCTGTTCATCCCAAGGACGTGAGAGGCACTTCCATCTGAGAGGGAATACAGGAACTCCCATTTCACTGCACAGACTGGGAGAGTGCGGAGAAGAGAGTAAAACCTTCCCTAGATTCCTTTCTCACTTCAGAAAAGTGTTTTCAAAGGCTCATCCTCTCTTCCCCTCCTGCAGGTTATATTTAGTTTCGAGCTCTCCTGGCTCTGCACTGATAGCTCCTTACCATTTCCACTGCAATTAATCAGAAGAGGGTTGATTATGCTTTTGTCTCCGACTGTGTAAATCAGGATCCTTCTGTCTAAAATGAAGAGACCTTTGCTGCCTGGCTACCCTGCTTTGCAACTCTTTCCATCCCATCTCTTCAGCATGGCCAGGCAGCCAAGCATTCCTGGGTTCTTGTGGCATATGTTGCTCCTGTGTTGAGATCAGGCTGAGGAGGACTGAGGAGAAGGACTAAGCAAGCATCATGGCTTTGGTGAGAGGAGCTGTGAGATGGATGAAGTCACCATTTCAGGGGGCCTGTTAAGCCACTTTCATGCTGTGGTGCATGGGGGAGATGAGAGGGGCTAGAGGGTTTTGGGCCACTTTTTTTGCAGCATGGCCAAGCTCATCACTTCAAGCACACTTCTTCAAAATCTGCTTGAATATGGCAGCGCTCATGGAATATGAACTGAGAAGAAAAAGTAGGTTTGGATAGAAAAATATCATAGTAAAGAAAGCAGCTCGAGGCCCCAGTAGTCTCTTCTAACAGCCCACAGGCTGCTCCCATCCCTGTTTCACACAAAACATTATAAGGGCTTTGGCCCCCACTGTGGGCCTGTCTGGGTCACCTTGAGGCAGCCAGGCTCTCACTTGAGATCCCTGGTCACACTGGGACAGTACGAGCACAGGAAGAGCAGTGAGGATGTGTGACACCTTCTCTGTGTGTTTGGAGAGGTTAATTGAAGGAACAAACTGTAATTGTAGGAGTCTCCAGCACTACAGACATTGGTGGCTTTGCTGGCTGTTCAGCATTAGCTCTTTTCCTTCCTATCTCACAGCCCATGAACCTGGCAAGAAGATATCTTCTGTTTTAGAGTAAGCTGTTCCTGTAGATCAAAACGCTTTTTAAAAATATGTATTTGGAGTCAGCACTCCTGTGGGAACAACTGCTTCGCAGGTTTATAGGGTGCAGAAGGGTTAAAATTACTTGTTCAAAGACTTAAGATGCAGAGCTGAGCAGGCAGCAGGACCTAGGAGCTGCAGTCCTTAAGGGGGCACTCCAAACAGTTGTCCAAAATCCCTTCTTTTCAGTTGGTAGCAAGTGATAATTTATAACATTGCCTCTTAGGAAAGCAACTGCAGCGTTGCTCTCCAAACCAACCCAGGTCAGAAATCTTCCAGTTACACTAGCTATGACTGCAGGAAGCATTTCTGAAGGACAGACACGCTATGCGTCTTTTTCTTCCACCTGCCTAAACACTGGACTGTGTGTTTCTGTTCTGGTCTTAAAGAGGAATGATACATTGAAACTCCAGCTTGCAGGGTGTAACATTTGATTTTGCTGTATTTGTGGTTAGCAGATCACATTCTTAATACACCCTTACTTGTCAAACAACAGCTCTGGAAGCAGAGATCAAAGGAGCTGGAGAGAACACGTTTCCTTCGCTCGTATAAGAGAAGATGAGAGGAAACATGATCTTGACCTCTGAAAGTCAGGGACAGCTCTGAGAGTGGGTGACATGAGCCAGGACTTCTGTTGATCACATAACAACAACAAATACTGGTGCCATAACACAGACAGGGATTAATTCTTTGGAGAGAGTTGTATTTTTTCAGGTCCTAACCCCTGTAAAACTAGAATTAACTGGATAAACATATCCTGTATTGATTGTAATTTAAAATATTTTTTACTATATATATATATGAACAAAGCAACCTGATTCTCAGTAGATTGTGTTGCTAAATTTTGGGTGGAGAAAAAGCAAGTCCTTGAGTGCATTACATGTTCAGATTATGTCACAAAGACTGTCTCTGCAGGGTTTTATTGTTCCCTAAGTAAAGTACTGTCTGCCCTTTCCCAGGAAGGTTTTATACCATCAACAAACAGCAGGGGAGTGAAAAATATCATCTGTAGGACACAGTAAACTCACACAAGTAAATGTGGCTATAAACTGTAAGTAAGCTAGCACATTTACAGATGTTCATTCTAATCCAGATGCAGCTACTGTACCTCCAAGGCCTCACAGACGTAGTGCAGAAGCTGCTTTGTCAGGTTGCATGGAGAATTAATGAAGTCACATGATGGTGTTGTTGCCATTTTATTGCAGCTGCTAAATTACATTAAAAAGCACTAAATAAACAGTCAATATTTTCCTTAAATAAATTTATGTGTGACAATTATTGCAGTTAATCTCAGTGCGGGTATGTGACTGTAAGTGGGAGGTGTCAATCAATGTAATTAGAAAAGATGTGCCTGAAAAACAACCTCTGTGTTACAATATTGCCCCCTCTATAAACACCCTACCACATGGTGTGTCCCTTCTTAGTTACACAGTGCAAGTCCTGTGTTGATTCAGGCTTGAATTGCACAGTAAATCTTGTTTGTGAATTTATAGACTGCCCCTTTGAAGGCAGAGTTGTGCCAGCCTATTTATTTAAAGTTCTTTTTTCACTGCAGCAGCATGCTTTGGAGATGTAATACCTTATACTCAAAATCCCTGAGTGACAGCAGCTCTGCAAGCTCATGATGCTTATAATACATTACATATTATCAATAAAATGTTGCAAGACATGTCATAGATCTTATTAACATAACTTTAAATTATGGGTACGAGTTTGATCTATCTATTGATGGATTAGAAGCAAAGCTTAGATTATTAAAGAGTTGAAAGGCTCAGGGCATCATTAAACAAACTGTTTCAAGTAAAATGTCCATATTTCACCATAAAAAGTCAAAGCATACCTGAAAATCTGTCTGTCCCCAAGGCAACTTATAAAGTTTAAAGACACCTATAAATAGTTCTCAAGTGTTTTTTTTTAAATTACTTTTGCCTCTGTCCTCGTATTAATTATGACCCAAATTTCTCCTGGAAACTTTTGCCACCCTAAAACATTTTGATCTGTGTCTCTCCCAATCCCCCAAAGCAAACCAGAGAAAATAAGTTCTGAACTGCCAGGAGATGTAGACAGCACCCAAACCCTTGGTATCAGTGACATGTAGATTGCCTGCCTGTTGTGTCCCATTTCTGAGTTGAGATTCATTATGTCAAGGCTGGAGAGTGCAGGGGCAATGAGGCTCCAAACAGATTTACAATGACTCCTCAGACATGCAGGAGTCTGTGCTGGCAGATCCAGCTGAAGACTTTGTACATTAGGTCACAAATGACACTTCTGCAAATTTTCAGAGATATTTTGAAGGGTTTGTTTGTCTGTGCATGGTTAGGTAGCTCGACTAATTTTTTATTTATGGAGTGGGTTTTGGCATTTCAGCTGTGGATTCTTTGCCACATCTTTTTGTGTTCTCTTTGTGTTAGCACTTTGGCTACAGGGAAAAAATTAAGGCAAGTCATTTAAGTGACATGCCTGAAGTTATGTTGAAGAACAAGGATAGGGCCATAAACAGCTCAGAGATGTCCTGTTTCCTAGCCCTCCACTTAATCCAGGAAATATTTCTTTTTTTTCTGAGTGCCTTTAGGATTGACTGTCTATAGCAGGGTAAATAAGTCGTATTCCCTCCATACTTTAATTGTTTAAATCAATGAATTTTATTTTTAAGATGTGAATTTTGTGTTGGGGGGATAGTTGAGTGTGCTTAGTCTAGTAAAGATGGAAGGCAAGAAGGTCAGAAATTACTGCCCTTTTTTCATTATTTCTATAACATAATTTCTGGATCACGTACAAAACCGTGACTTAGAGAGGAAAAGAACTTTTCCATTGACTTGAGAGGGAACGGAGAGAGATATATAAAAGAAACGTCTCCAGCTGATGACTCAGCTGGTATTTATCACTGAGTTATTAGTTTATTCTATCAGAGTGGACAGTATTTTACTGTTAAAAAAAACCCCAAAATTTCAGTCCATTACGCATTAAATGAAGAGAACATACCCTATAACCAGAGCTCTCTCTCCCTGAGCAGTGATCAGTAATAGTGACCTTTTGGGTAGAGGGTGGAAGGTGATAGCCTAAATAGTTTTCTGTTAATTATTACTCCTCTGTGCTCTGGAAAATCCTAAAATTTTAACAACTTTGTTGTCCCTCAGGTCCCTTGAGACCTGACAGTGGCAACAACAAAAGAACATATATATTTTCGCAACAGCACTATAAGTAATTCTGCTGCTTTGTGTTTGTTTTGATTTAGGGTTTTTGTTTGTTTGTTTGTTTTGTTGTAATCTCTCCTAGAGTAATAAAAAAGATTTTTTTTGACAACTTAAAAAAATAGCTTTCACTCCTATTTATTCAGTTCCATATACTGAATAAAAAAAGGCACAAATAAGAGAAACTTGAGCTCTGCAGTGGACTTCCCTGACTCTTTCAGTTAACCTTCAAGATCACTCTGCTGAAAACTAATAGCATTTAGTTGTCAAGAAGCCAGAATAATGATATTTTGTGCCATTATTCTAATGCATTTTTCACTGTGCATTTTCTTTAATTATTTCCATGAGTAATATCATTATGCATTCATGCCAATACAATTCTGATAATTAATTTACATTATGGCAATTTCTTAATGATTTTGATGTCAAAGTTAATAGCAACATCTGATAGTTGATCTGTTTGAGCTGACATAAATTTAACTTTTAATGTATTGATGCCAAAACCAACAGCAGCATCAAATTACATTGCAGAAAAATAAACATCCATAGGGTAAAATCCTCAGTAGAAAAGTCTTGATCCTTTACCAGAGGTTTATAGGTTCAAAATAAAACCAAGGCCCCTAGACGTGATGCATGTCAGATTTTTACTTCCTCTTGGCTTATTTATTTATTTACACATTAATGGTATTGATGTCTCGTGTTTAAGACATCAGATTATATGATATCATATAAAAGATGTTGTACTTCTGCCTCTAGCTTGGTACATGTATTCCATATACTAAAAAGAAAAAAAATGCATTAATTAAGCTTTTATCTTTCTAGTTCTTTAAGCATGAAGTCTAAACTGCTCTGTAGGGAGGGAATTTAGGACTGATGTCTGAACCCAGATTTGTGTCTTGGTTGGTTTGTGATTTTAGTTTGCGTCACTTGGTAATAAAATCAGCAAAATAGACTTTATATGGAGGGAAATATTTTTGATAGTAATAAAACAAGAAACAGAGCAATGTAAAATAATGTTTGAGATCAATAATTTTAGTATGTTTTTGCTATATGGAAGTGATGCATAGATAGAGATAATTGTATGTGTTACTATACATATGTATCTACCTTTTTAATATTGACTCATGTAAGTATTCTAAGAAAAAAGACAATTAACATAAAATAAACCCACAATCTTCAAGTCTTTGTCTAGGAGATTTGAAGACCACTTTACAAGTCTATAGGTATTTTTATTTACCAGTTAAATATTTTAGTACACCTTAGTATTGAAAAAATGTATGTGAAACAAATTATGATAGCTGTAAAATGGTGATGGTTGTTTTCCCTTATTTTTTAATGAAAAGCAAAGCCTCATTCCATAACACAGTCACTAACAAAATATTTATTTCCACCTGCTTCAACCTGTTAAATGCATAGATGAAATGTTAAAAACCATTAGAAATAAAATTGATCCTGCTGTATATCTCAGCCTTTTCCTGAACTGGCTTTTCATCAATGATATCCACCAAGGGACTGCGCATTTCATTTTATAACGTGAGGAGATAATTATACAGCCTCAATTAGACCTTTCTAATATATAGGAGTATAAAGGGCTTCTAGTGCAGACCCAGATCATCTGCCTCTAAAACGCACAACCTTTCCTTCTTCAGACTCGACGAGCAAAGTGTCTGCCCCTACTTGCAGAACAGAAGTCTCGGTGTTGATGTTCCCTGAGATTCTCCTCGGGGTGGCCGTTCCCCGAGGCAGTGGGATCTTCCCCCAGGGTTGCTGCTCCCTGGGGATTTCCCTGGGAGTGCTGTTCCCCAAGGTAATAAGGTTTTCAGTCTTCTCTTTGCCCCAAGTGTTTCACACCGAAGGCAGAGACGACAGAGTCCAGCAGTGTTCTCAGAGTTGTTTATTCTAAATTATCTATCAGTTCTTGTTCAGCTTTGCAAGGCGTCCCCAGCAAAGCAGGACATGCGGCTGGACTGGGGCGGATCAGAGATCCCCGCACCTTAAGTACACCTAGGTATCTCCGACCCAACCGCTNCTCCAGGGCTGCCAGAGGGATATCCTGGACTCCGACAAGAAGCTGTGTCTGATTGCTTTTAACCTGCCTTAAACTTCACAAACATGAGGACTTGCTTGAAGCCAGCCTCCCAAGATTCAGGCATGTCAGGGTCCATTTTCTGTGTCCATCCTGTGGAGATCAACACTCCTCCACCCAGAGACAAAGTCTGTGGAATGATTTTAAGTCCCAGTGGTGATGATGAAGGTGAAAACGACAGCAATAGTTTAATCCCTCATGTATACTTCTGGGGAGCTGTACTCTGGAAGAAGCCTGTGGGATGAGAGGGACTTTGTTTGCTCAGAATTTTTAGCCTTCTTGTGCAGTGTACTGTGAGTGCACATGTTCAGTTACACACCGGCAAGTTCTTGTAAATGTAGTGCTGTGGTGGAATACAGGAGAAGAACATGGATGGGAGGAGATGTTTTAGAGCCCTTGAGTTTGAACCCCCCTTTGTTAAGACACACACTTTCCACACATTCAGACATAAGCTGAGTCAATCTCAGCCTTTTGCTCTTAAAAGATCATTAGTTTAAGGCAGATACTAGTCCTACAAGTAAGGACAGTGAGAGAGAAGACTGGAAAGGAGTCTGGTATATGGAATGGGATTTTTTGTTGTTGTGTAGTCTTTGTCAAATGCTTTTGCTGCTCACACATTTGTCATGAAGATCTGGGATGCTTTCCTATAAGAGAACATAGTCATTTCAGAGCCTTTTTTGGGGGAGTGGAGAAAAGGGAGATTTCTTTCTCCATAACACTACCCTATTTTAATTACATTTTATTTTAATAATAAATTTTTAAAACAATAACATTTTATATTATGGAGACGGAGGAAGGAGTGCAATACCAACTGTCCATTTTCCTAGGTCTGCAGAAGGTACAGATTTTAACTGTTCAAGTTTCCTTTGGAAATAGGTTAGTCAAGAACACATCTTAGTTTTAAGAATAGCAGTTCAATAAGAAAGAGCAGTATAAATGTTATCTTTATTCCAGGTGAGTAGAAAATCTCTAAAAAGCATTTCTGAAGAGTGTTAGCTTTGTGGGTTGATTGTTGGAAGGTGTAAGAAATATGACTGTGATTGTGGTTTGCACACTGAGAGACTCCTCCCCCACAACCCAAATGGCTTTCTTGTGTGTGGCATTTCAGAAACCCCTTTTTTCTGCCTCCACTCATGTGGAATGCCTGTGCAGAAAATATTTTTTTTTGTGCAGGGCTTGTCATGAGTTGGACACAACCTCCTTGGAATGCAATGTAGGAGTTTGAAAGGGAGGTTTTAAAAACTCAAAGCTGCCTGAAGACTGTGAGCATTACTAATGAAAATGTGTTTGAGTTTAATGTTGAAACTAAATGTCCCATAGAACAGAATGAAATTAACTTCTTCCCTCCCCAAAACTCTTACTGAAGTTTCCATAGCCTTAAATCTGGCCCAGATAAGTTAGCCTCTGAGTCAAAAACTGCTCCTTATGCCTCACATAAACACCCACACCCATGTATCTCATATTATCTTCCATTTCTTCAGTCCGCCAGTTATTTGCCACACCCTGTTATTGTGGACTATCTTAAATTAGCTCCTCAGTGACTCAGACATCTATTAACTGCTCAGGAACCAGGAGTTCATCATGTTAAGAAGCTCCCAGGCCTCAGTTGTTGCAATAGAAGTAATTTGGGACAGTGGATGGTGGCCGTGAATCATGGCAGAGGCAGCAGGGGCACCACCTGGCAACAGGGCTGTGTGTCCCAAAGCAGGGGATGTTCTACCCATCCCGTACACCAGAGAGACATGGAGTGCTCTACAGGTGGTGGGGTGCAGCTTGTAGCAGTGTCCCTTTGAGTTGTGAAGCCTGAGGGAGATGGCAAGGATCCACTGCTCACTTTCTTTAATCAGGTGTGAGCACAGAGGTGTGACTGTGGGTATGATCTGTCTGCCCTGGTCCTTGGTGCAGAGGCAGGGAGCACAGATCCTTTCTGCAGGAATAGTAATTAGTCAGAAGAGAGCTGAGCTACCAAGCACAATGCTCATTGTTTCTCTCCTTGACAGCTAGCTCAGGCTGGTTAATAACACAAAAAAAAAAAAGCTTTCACTTTGAAAGTAATTTTGTTCCCTCCATCCTCCACTGCAACATTTCCTTTGCAAAACCCGTGCTGAGTCACATTACACTGTGGCTAAGGTTGTGGGGCCTCCTTAAGGTGCCACTTTGGCACACTGGTTCAGAAGTCTGACTGGACCAAGACCAGAAAAGCAAGCATGGAGGTGAGGTAACCTCTCAGTTTCCATGGCACAGACAGCTGAACAGTGAGCTGGGAGAAAGTTTTGTGGGAGTTCTAGAGCACATTGCATGACAGCTTTTTAACAAGAGGGAAATTATGTCCTCTGCTACTTCTTGCGCTGGGATTGATTACACTGAGCCCCGTAACTCTCTGTATGTCTTGAGTCTGCAGACCACAAAGAGATTTCACTTAACTGGACAGTGACTAATGTCCATTTACTGCACTGTCCTTGTCATCCAAAGCTTTCAGTCATGCTGTTTACTGACTGACTGTACCAAGAAATGTTTTTAATACAATGGGTATTTACAATCTGCAAAAGTTATATATGAAGCCTTAAAAATATGCTATGTCTGACTGCTAAATCATATGATTTTAAAGGAGGTTGTGTATATTTTTACATCAACTTTAGACTTACACATAGAGAGTATTTCCAATTGTTTACATATGTTAGAATCTCTTGCATTTAAATAGCTCATTATGCAAATATTTACAAAATACATGGATATTTATTTTTTACTGTACCCTCTATTCAATCACTGAGCTAAGATTTAATGTCTAAACATTGTCTGCAGAGTTGTATGTGCAGTAATGTATTATGAGTAATTATGTGCTATATACAGTTATACAACAAAAATAACAGATTCAAAAAATATTAGCCTTGCAAAGGCAAGCACTCAAATATATGAAGCATCAGAGGTAAAGTGCAATTCTATTTTAACCCCTGTTATGAACATGTGCCTTATACCATGGCCTTCACTAGCCATGTCCTGGTTGTCCCCAGGTTGCCTTCAGCTGCCATGGGTGCGTGTGTCCCCTGCTGTGTCACAGGCCAAGGCTCTGATCCAGGCTTCAGCCAAGCCTTGGGATCAGACTAAGGCAAATTTATAATGTTTCCCAGGAAAGGACTTTTTCCTGGATTTGGTCACCTAAGCAACTGACCTGGCTTAGTTGAGCATGTGTCTGATTTTCCCACTCCAACAGCAAGAGCTTGTAGAAAGAGAATGCCCTGCACTAATTCACATCTCTGGCTGGAGCCATACACCAGGCAGGGCTAATTTTGCATTTGAGACAGTTGAAAGGGCATCGTGTTCTCATATAATCAAAGACAGCCTGAAGTAATTGTGTTGAAGGGTTTTCCTGACCAGAATATCTTCTACCGGGAAATGCTACTTTGTCAGAATTGAAATACTTCATAGGAACATTTTGTATGTGATGATATTTTTGACAAAGAAAAATGTGAGCAATTCAAAATCTGAAGAAAGTTCTTCTCACTGCTGGTTGCTTCAATGTAGACTTGATTTAATGTCTTTTGGTTTCAGAGCGTATATTATTTATATTTACGATCCATGAGTTAAATATTATCAAATTCCCTGCACAGTGTCCTTGGAACACTTCTATCCTGTTAATTCGGACATTGACCAATTTGATTATTAGAATGCTTCAGTAAGTTTGGGTTTTAACAGTTATGTATTTATCTGCCCTTCTGCATACACAGGGCTTTCCTATATTTTAAGAAAACAAGAAAATTCCAGAAACTTAATTTCAGCAGATTTTATAACTGTTATGAGGATGACATACAACTTCAAAAAAAAACAAAAAAATAAAAACCCCACTTTTTAACTGGGTAAAGTTTTCCCAAGTTATAAGCAGCCAAAATAAATCTAAAAATTATTGAGTGATCTCAATAATAGGTGGCAACTTTTCTTCCATCTATTACACTGTAAACAATTTGTCCTTGGAAGTTACTCTGAATTTAGTTTCTGTATTTAATTTTTAAAATAGTAAAATTTATAGAGAATTTGTAGCACAAGGAGCAGATACTTCAAGCCAGGGTTTTTTTTTAGTGTTAGCTGAATCAGTGATGAATATGATGTATACAATTGCCTACAGTTAAAATTTCCTAAAGTTAATTTATAGCAATATGCATTCTGCATATTGATAATGTCCTAATAAAAATCATACTGAATAGAAGTTATCTTAAACTGAAGACAAGTTGGACTACAGTAATATTATTTGGATAAAGATTTCTCAGGATGATTAAATGAATCTGATCCCAAATCTTTTCTTTCCCGTTTAGAAAACATTTTGTAACTTCCTGTGTATTTATATTAGTTGACATGTGTTTCACTACATTCTGATTATGGAAGAAAGTAAAGAAAAACAGTGATGAAAGAGACTCATATAGACAAGTATCAGAAAATGTTAAGAATTTTATTAAAAAGAAATGTTTTCATAGCATTTCACACTAAATTAACTAACAGTGCTAGGCCAGTGTCTGACATAACAGATCAGGATTCTTCAGTTCATTACTCACTCACTCGCTTTGGAGACATTTGGAAATAGGAGTGCTCACAGCAGGTGTGCTCACAAGTGTAACATGGGTAGTAAGAAATCCAGCTCCACACAGAGCACTGCAGCAGATCTTGTTTGGCTGTAGGCTTGACTGCTTTTTCTGTTGAACATTAATTGGTTGGGCAAAAAGGTATCACCTCAGTTTTTCACAGACCCTTAGGCTGAGGTGGCTACAATACCTTCCAAGTTTTTTACATTTAATTTTCTACTAGCCACTTGTTGGGGATCTTAATAGAGAAACCAGCTTCTGATCTTCCAGGGACCGGGATTTTTGAACAACTTTCCTACAGACATATTGAGGGGCTATGGGGATTATGAAGTGGATCTCAGTGTGTTTATGAAAGAGATCATAGATCAAGTTTTCTGCAGCACCAGACACCGACTGTGGTTGGTGGCTCAGGAGTTTCTTTTGTTTGCTGAAGCAGGCTTGTCCAAACTCAAAAGGACCAATATCTTTTCAAAAGCTTCAGCTCATTTCTGGAGGCCAGCAAAAGCTATCTGAGGCATAGGTTCCTGCTGCTAAAATCCAGGGCCAGAACTCAGACCAACCAGTCTTCACTGAGATGTCACCAGGGTCCTTTCTCTTCTGCTGGCTTCCTTCTCCTCCTACTCCCACCTCCGTCTCACAGAATGGCCTTGGGAGAACCAGGCAACGTACACATCACATTTTCACATCTAAAAAAATGGGCAAAACATTGCATAAACCACTCTGATGAAGGCAATTATGCTTGGTTAAAATATGGTAGGCGTGTCAATCATCATTGCAGTAAGGCTGCACCACAGAGTCCACTACTTGGAAGGCATCTACCCAAGCAACTCAACAGTCTCAGCTTGCTCTGCTCTAAACTTAAGACTCTCATTCTGTTCCCCTCATCCCTTCTTCTATCACTGGAGATATATTCCATCATAGTAGCTCTGTTTCAAGTAGAGTGCAGAATGCCTTTAAAAGGAAAGGGAAAAAGGAAGGCAAAAACCAGGACACACCTATGCATTTCACGTGTAACTTCCACCCACCTCCTGCCATATAGCTACAAAAATGTAGAGTTTATTTATATATAAATAAATACACTTTTCATCACTGCAACTTGTAAATAGGAAATGAAGTCACAATCCTCGAAATTATAATGGCAGGCACACAGAGACACAGTTGCTGGCACGGAATTCAATTAACAGATAGCAATCACCCTTGGGTGACTGTGTGAGGTGGAAATATACAGGCATGCTAATAAGTAATATCTTAAAGCCAAGGCGTTTATCAGCCAGCAGCCAGACATGGGCATAAGTGTGGGCAGACAGCACTGCTCTGGGATATTTAATAAAACCTGCTCTCTTCACTTGAGGATTTGTGTTTAATCATTTGGTAACATTTTAGAAACATCTAGCCTGGGAAGCTTCTCAAATGGAACTGCTTAGGTCAGAAAACGTAGAGAGTTATTTACTGATACTAAAATAGCCAAAGGAACAGAGTGGATTCTAGGTAATATTAACAGAATGCTTTGTTGCCATCTTTCTGACCTTTTAAGTTTCTGGGGTATGCCTGCTATGTGAATCACAGCCTTATCTGGGGAAACATGCAGGAGGCATTCATTAATACTGGGAAAGTAAACGATTGAACTGCTGTTTGAAATAATTTTTTAACTCTTTTTTGCTTGGTTGAAAGCCTAAAGCTAAAATAGTTTTCTTCTAGGCTCCTTGAACTTTAATTTGCATTGCATTTTGGCCTTTCAAAGGCTTCAGGCAGGCCAAGGTTTGTCATCTGCTGAAAGATGTTCAATTTAAACTTTCTCATCGGGGCTCACTTTGTGCCACAGCAGTAGGGTGAACTCACAGGGCTGTTTTGCATGGCTAAAAACCACTGCTTGGAGGAAAGGCAAATCCATAGCAAAGTCATGAGTTTCTTTAAAGGAGGGCAGGGAGACTTTTGTTAGGAGATTCATAAAGAAGAAATGTAAGGGATGGTAGTACATTCTGGGTGTGTTAAAGATGGGTTATAAAGGATTCATAAAATGAAAGTGGTTTGGAGCAGGACATAGGAGGATGGCCAGCCTGGTGATGGGACATGCAGGAAACAGCGTGTGTCAGCCTTTATCATGGAAGGCTGGAGGTGGTGCCTTAGGAAGGCTGACCTGAAACAGAGCTAGAGAACAAAGCAGGTATTTATTGAAAGACCTTTAGGGTACACCTTGGGCAGGACAAGAGTCTGACCAGGGCTACACCCAAGGTGGACCTATAATGGTCACAGAATGGCTGACCAGTCACAAGGTCTTAAACTTATATGTTTTGGTCCATTTGCATATTGGGGTTTAATTGTCCAATTCCAGCTTTAGGCTGTGAGGTCCCATCCTTCTTGTTCCTCCCTCCATTCCACCACTGTTTATGCTTTTGGGCTGAAAGTTGTCCTTGATCCTCAGCAAGAAAAGGATTTGTTTTGTCTACCTCCTCTATGAGGGCGCTTACAGCACTTAATATGAGGTTCAGAAATACAACCCTAGGCAGCACAGAATCTGAAAAAACATGAAAGCTAAAACTTAAGGCATCAGAGTGTCCTGGCTGTGAAGCAGAGTGTTGCTGCTACGTGCTCTCACTGCTTTTGGTTTTGCCTCTGACCCGGGGATGCAGTCATACCTTTTGTGGTTATTGGCTCTGCCCCGGCAACTGGGCTGGTGACAACAGAAAGTCTGTGGTGCCTTCCCTGAGAGAGGGGAACACCCCTCTGAGCTCACTGCCTCAGCAGCCTGCATTGTCCCTCTCACTGGTGTGGCTGCCTGCTTTGCTGTCTTTGGAACATTTCTCATGCCTATGCAGATTCTGGTGGCCACCAACAATTGTGTAGCAGCTGAAGCAGCGGTGATTGTCCAATTTTCAGAGTCTTAGTCATTTTGCTTTGTCGGAGTAATCATCAATAGGTGGGCTGAAACAAATGTTAAAGATGTGCAGTGACATGCAGCAAGCACTCGCTAACAGGTGCTGTCAGTACCTGTTCCCTTTTCTCCCAGGGATTCATGTGGCCCACAAATCAGTGGCCAGAGCCTCTGCCAGCCATTTTCCACACTGCTGGCATGCTGCCCAGTCTGGGCTCTGCTCAGGAAGCTGCAAAGTGACTCTGAATAGCTGCTGTGAAGCTGTCCCTGTGCTGCTTCCATCACAAAGACTTTTCAGTGCCCGCCTCACTAATGGATGGGTTTCTCCTATACAGAGTTCCAAACAATGCAGTGATACATTCAGGTTTTATTGGTGTGAGTTTAGTGTGGCTGCATTATTCATAATGGAAACAGCATAAGAGCACTGCTCGTCCCAAACGCGAGACCATAAATCCTGTGGGCCGTGCTGCACCACTTATTTAGCAGGAAAGCTATTTGTAGTCCCTCTGTATGTAAACCCAAGCTGTCTTAATATTGCAAGCCCAAACTGTGTTGGAGGAGGTAATAGCAACAAAAAAATAGCAACCAGTACATTTTAGAAAACCCAGCAGTAACTCTACGATACCAGGGCTCAGCCCCCGCCACCAAGCGAGAGGGGAGAAAGTGCTGTGGATGGGTGCTCTGCTGAGGGAGCTCAGCCCCTGTCCATCTCTGGGCTATGACAGTGGGGTGCTGTGTTTGCTTCAGGACTGAGTGTGGATCTGCTTTGGGAGGAGTGTGCGTTTGTGTGGGACACAGGGACACTTTGCGCTGCTGCTCACTTGGTTTGCTTTCACAGACAGCAGCTGCAGCAGCAGGGTGTGTGAAGCACGCCCGGTGGAGGTACATTAATGGCCTGAGTGTGGGTGAGTTGATCAAGAATTAAAGACAATTGTAATTTACTGTGATGAGGACGCATCACCTGCCTAACATGAATCAGACTTTTAGGTGCCAGGAAGCAGTACCAACTATACGCTGATTTGCTGTTACGTGTTCCTTGGGAGACTGTCCCAGAGGGAGTCAGCCTGGAATCACAATGGGAACGAGCAGTGGCTTGGGAGGAGCCAGGCTGAAAGTGATGCCCTTCAAGTAGGCACTGTGTGACTGCAAGAGAGATGAAGCTGGCTTCTGCATTCAACCTGGTGACCCAGAAATGAAGGGCTACAGAAGCTATTACCGGCTTTTCCGGACACTGCCTCTGGCAAAACTCCAGTCACCCTGCTTCCAGCCTTTGTCAGGCCTGGAAGCTGGGCAGTGGAAGCCCCCATCACCTGTGGCCTAAGCACTGTTTCTTTGATGCTGAACAGCGCTAACTGAGGGAAATATTCATGAGAAGATTCATGCACATTAGTTGACTCAGATACGATGGCTCAGGGAAATTACTGTGCAGGTTCTTGTTACTTTTGCAGGAAATATTGCCTGAACTTGTGGAGACATTTCCTCTTCTCCTCCCCCTGTTCACTCCTGCATCCATACTCTCTCCAATATGGCCATTGAAACAATTCACCCTGGGCTGAGAGAGGAATCTCTGATTTCCTAAGCCTCATCTCCAAAGCAAGCTCTCTACACTCCTCCAGATACTTTGTTCACTGCTGGTATTAGCACTGGAAATGCTGACAGCAGCTGCTAAAGGTTAAATGTGTTTGTAGAAAATCAATAGTGTGGTGCCCCGCTCTCCCTTTCCCCTCAGCTTCTCGGGGGAAAATGGCCCCTGGATACATGAAGAATATAAGTTCACATTTCTCCATCTCAGAACACATACATTTATGTAAGAGGCTTAAAGGATATTTTTATGATCCTGGTACAGCGACACTTCTCTTAATTCAGTGCTTGGAATAGTGACAGAGGCTTCTGGAAGTGTTGGTTATTATGCAGGGCATGTGTTTTAAAACGTTAAGTACCTTGATTGTCTCTCACATAGCTAGTGCTGTCAGCAGTTTGCACAGTGCTTTTATGTGTCTTTTTCCTCCCTGAGACACCTGTGTTAAGTTCAGAACCGAATCTGCTTCTGAAGCAATTTATTAAATATCTTCAGTGCACTGCTTCTGTGAAGAGGTCAGTTTGTTCTTTCTGCCTAGAGATGCAAAACACTGGGCTTCAGTTGGTAAATGCAAGTATTAGGTGAATTTCTTGCTGTTTAACATGAGCTTTCTTTCAATCTACTCTCTCTAGTGATCCCTTCCTTTAAGATAGGAAATTATTATTCATGAAATGTGGAGACATGCTACTGTACCAGTCTAGGGCAGGTGCAGTAGGGTAGCCTGGCACGCTCACACTCTGCTCTTCACCCTCTTTTGGAGGACACATTTTCCAGACGACTGAAAACATCTGCTTCTTTCTCTTACGTTCCTTTGTCTTGCTTGCAAGGTGCCAATGCAGTGGTGGGTTGGGTTGGCACACGTTCATGTCATGAGGTTACTGGAGCACAACCAGCCTGAAGCTGGTCCCTAAAGCAGCTCGTGCACAGGCTGCTGGATACATGTGAGGAGCCTCTGGCTTTTGGCTCTCTCTGAGCTGTCCTCCCTGGAGGCTGAAAACAGCACTCTGGGAAGGAGTCTTGCCCCAAAACCCAATTTTGTAATGTTTTTTCTTTGTCTTACTGCTTGAAGTCTTCAGCGAGTTGTTATCTATAAATCCTCACTCTCACAGGTCCAAATGCCTCTGTGTATCTGTGGGTAGGCTTTTTATTTTTGTTTGTTTGCTTTGGTTTTGATCTGGATATTTCTGATATGTAAACTGACCTGGATCACATCTGCACATACTAGATACAACAGGTTTAATTTTAAATACAAATTCTAGGTGTGGTGAACTGGATCAAAATTAAAATTTACTTTGCAAGATTTTGGCATAAACATTCTCCCTTTTTTTTTTTCCATCACTCATTATTCTTATCATAGTTCTGGGATCACTTTTATTTTGCCGTTCCAGATAGGAATATGGCTCATGGTGTTTGGCTAGCCTAACAGCAGCTAATTTTGCAGCTGGAGGCAGTACATTTGCTGAAATAAAAATTGGTAAGTATTCCTAAAGTTATCTCTAGGACCTTGGTCAATCTTTCATGAGTAGACCTGAGACAGCGGATCCTGAAGTAGGAAGATCCATTTCTGTTGGAACATCAAATGTACTAATTAATCTGTCATCCCAAGACAAGTATGGACATACAAAGTCAATATTTCCCCTAACAGTGAATATTTTGGTAAATTTCTTTTATTACTTATTACGGAAGTTACAGCTTTTTGGCAAGATTTTAATTTAATGTGATTTAATATAATTTTCATGAATATATTTTGCATATTATGTGGTTTCTTTCAAAGTTTGTGGGGTTTTTTTTTGTGGGGAGGGGATTCTTTCGTTTTTGGTGGGTTTTTTTAATTTTCTTTTTTAATTTTCTTTTTCTTAGACAAAATCATACTGTGAATTTAAAAACCAAAACTGATTACAAAAAGTACCTGGAGAGCATAAATCAGTGGGAACTTTAGAAGAAGCAGACTCTCAGAGCCAGTGATAGAGTAGTATTTTTCTTCTTTCTTTTATCATAGAAAGGGTCTGTAGAAGTATGTACTTGAATCCCTAAAAATGTCCAGTTCTCAAGGACGCTGACTAACTTGGTATTCTCAGTTTTGATTTAAATTAAATATTTTCAGCATGTGGTTCATTTCCAAACAAATCAGACCAAAAAAATCTTGAGCCGTAAGTGATGCTTCACATTTCCTGTTGGAAAAGATTTCAGAAGCTCATAAAATGTCTCCAGCCCTTACAATATATCAAGTCATATTAATTTATGGCAGTCAATGAACAGTCAGAAACGGTGGAGGAGAGAGATGGAGAGCCTATAACATTTACCTTTTTTTCAGAACTGTATATCAGAGGGCTTTTTTTTTTTTTTTTTCCCTCCTTTAAACATGACCCAGCACAAGCATCTTT
>VXBR01004077.1:708275-720392 GCA_013400215.1 Cisticola juncidis | reverse complement strand
AAAAAAAAAAAAAAAGACTGATCTGTTGAGAAAGTGTAAGGCTGGTGTTCCTCAGTTTACTAAGACAGATATTTGGTTAATGCCAGGACTCCAAAGAGCTGGACAAGACTTCAGCCCTTTGGTGCAAAGTGCCCTGCAAATCTAAGGTATGAGACAGCTGCTGTCTCCAGGAATTTGCCTTCTCTGCTCATAACCTGCAAGGAGGGAGGATATCCTGCCTGAGGCATTGCAAGCAGCTAACTGGAAAGCTGAAAGCAGAACCCCGTTCTCCGGTGCCTTGCATGATGAGCTTCACTCTGGATTGGTTGCTGTTTTCCCACAGCACTGCTCTGCTGCACTAATTGGGATTAGGTCCCCACTGCTCTTAATGCTTCCTGAGCACAGAGGAGGAAGCAAACTCTGTCATGAAAAGCTCGACAGTTGTAGCTGCTTAATTGATGGGGTTATTTTAAATCCAGTCAGTTAAATTGCTACGGTCACCCTTTATTATAGCCTAGGCAATTTTATTTCAAGTTAGCTGTAATCAATTAGGAATTGATTTTAGCTAAGTCAGTATAAGAACATCTGATCTGGTTTAGCAAAATTGGTTTTAGAGAAGTGAAATGGGTGCAGATTCACCATGAGACCAAAGAAGGTTTGCTTTCTCCTTTTGCCTGCTAATGATCAGGTACAGGATATCCCAGTAAAACCCCAGATTCTGCACAGCCTCAGCAGATCCTATCCCAATCTTAAGCCCTGGCAAAATAAAACGTACAGAAAGGCAGGTAATGATGGTTGCCTGAATGAAGGACTCTCCTCAGCAGCTTGTGCACATATGCACAAGCACATCCTCATCCTGACTGCACTGGTCAGTGGAGGAGCTTTGGGAGCAGCAAGTGTGATGGAAGTTAAGAACTTGCTGACTCTGCCTGCCCAGGCAGAAGCCCACTAGGCCACTGAGGCTGCAAACCATCTTGGTCTTTCACTATGTGCTTTTAATTCATTTGTTGTCGGCCAGTTTAGTGTTTTGCAGAGGTCTGCAAAGATGGCCGAGCTGGAGGTGTGGCAAGAAAAGTGACTGGGAGCAACTGGAGGTAGGAAAAGGAAGCAGCAGCTCTGCTTCTTGGCTATATATTGTGAAAATGTAAATACCAGGATAACTGAGAATTATCAATGGGGACTTTTGAGACCTGGCAGTTTCTAATGATGTCTTATTTTCACGGTTATGAAACATTTGCAAGGTTTTATGACCCTTTCGATGCTTTCTTCTCCAAATGATTATTCTGTTATTTTTGCCATACAGTAAATTGATACTATGTTTAAAACCCCTATGTTGTTCTCTTCAATTTGCTGCTGTTTGTTTTATCATGATTGTTATGAGTTCTCATATAGGAACTCTTTATCACTGAATGTTGGAATCTTTCACTTCTGTTCTCATAAATGGTAAGAATAAAGCTACTGCAGTAAAGGACCTACTATTTCTGGTACTATCAGAAGAAAAAAGCAATATTTCTGCCGAGGACTTATTTACTTTGTGCCAGAGCAGTTCCCAGGCTTGACTTCTTCTGTAGGTACAAGTAGTGTTAATGAGGTGTTAATGTGTATGTAGGCGTTGAATACATAGATTTGTCTTTGATCAGTCAGTGTTATTTCTCTTTTTTCTTCCTTTTTTAAAATTTTTTTTTCTAACCTTGAAAAGCTGTTTGCACTACGAAAGCCTTTTGACTTAGGAGAAATTTCTTAAGGAGCTGAAAGAAATTCTGAAAACAATGTCTAGTGAAACTCCCACTGACTGCAGTGGGGTCAGTACTGCTCCTTTGATTACAATTGTTTGAAGAACAAAAAACATACTCCCAAGGGTTTGCCTACATGCAGTGTTTATACTGCTTTAAATATAGGCTTGAAAGCAATATATTGAGAGCAGCATATAAACCCTACTACAATGCAGTTGTGCTATTATCAGGAAGTTATGCTGATCTTGCTTGATCCCAGAAATGCAGAGCAGATCGCAGTGTCTCCCTATCTGTGTTAGTATAATAACTCCAATGTTGTGTTTTTGTTTTTTTTTTATGCACACCTAAGGAGCTGACTTGGCACAGAGACAGGGTGTGTTAGTTTCTTGGTTTGTAGTTATTAACACACATGAAAAAATGAAAGCAAGGCATTTAAAGTGAGAATGCTCCAGAAAAATTATGCTTTCATCTTATTAATGTCGGCTTCCTTACCCTGTTGCCTTTGTTATCTCTTTTATTCACTCCTGCTGACTTAAAGCAGCATCACCTCCTGTTTATCTCATAAAAAAAAACCCAACTGACTGCAGGGTGTGTGCGGGTGGCTTTCCTAAAGTGAACACGTACAAAGTGAAGTTGTAAAGGTGTCCAGGTCAATGCTCATGTCTCCTTCTCCAGACTCCCTAGGCATCCACTTGGGGCTCTGAGGCCTGGCACAATCATATATTCAAGTGGAAGACTGCGTGGGTTCCAGCATATGTCTCTCTTGGGGCATCCCATTTGCTGCAGTCGTGCCTTACAAGCGGCCAAGAACAGGCCCTGCTGTCCCAGGTGCTGCAGTCAGGCCAGCAGACAGGTCCTGCTCCTGCAGAGCAGCCTGAGCCCTGGAGCTGGCCTGGCCACACACAGCAGAAGGCAGACGTGCAGCTCACAGCGGGAGACACGGCGTGGTGGCAGCAGCCCGCGTGCTGGCACCGAGGCTAGTGGAGGGCTGAACATGGGAGATTTCCCAAGGAGAAGAGCTGAAATGGAAAAGGGGGAAAGTGAAGTGAGAAAGAGAAGCTGGGAAAGATGTATGCTCCAAGAAAACTGTGAAGCAGGCTGGAGGAAGCTTCCCACTAGCACAAATTGACAACCCAGTCAAAACTGTATAAAAGGCTCCAGGAGCAGCTGGAGGCTCCCAGTGATGACGGCTCTGTAGCTATCCCTCCTGGCTCTCTACCTTTCCCTCCTGGCTGGGGTCTCATTCTCAATTCAGTTTTCTCCCACAAGCCACATGGCAGGAAGGGGAATCAGGCTTGAAACATGGAGAATTGATTTAAATCAGCCAAGCTGGGCTCCTGTTCCAAATCCTACTTTAGAGGATGTCTGTCTCTCCCTTGTAACTATAGAAAACCCTGGTTTGTTTATCCTTGCCAAACTTCAGTCAACCTTTGGAAGTGCTTCTCTTCCTCCTTTTTCCTAACTCTGAGAATGAGGTAGGAGGGTAAGAGAGGTGGCTCATTGCATACAGCTTTGTGCAATGGTTGCAAAGATGTAAAGTAGCTGGAGAACTGGGTCCCAGCCCCCTGGGTCCAGAGGTTACTGCCTTATCTCGCTGTAATGACTCCAGTTCTACCTGTTTGTGTTTGAAAGAAAACAACTCCTAAAACAGGAGAGGGAAAGTGTAAACACACCAGCAAAGGAGAGGCATAGCAAACTATACACAACTCTGTGTACAACTCTTATTTATAAGGATTTTTCTCTGAGCCTAAGCAAGCCTGCTGCAGCAGAAGTAAAGCATGTGGCCCTGGAAGCATTTGCTGTTTCCAACATAAGCAGCAGCTTCCATGTCTTCCTCCCCCACCCCAGTTTATGTTTTGCTGTCCCAGTTGGAGTTTAATGTGCTTTGCAGTTTCCTCTTTCTTTTTGAGCGTGTTTTGGTTTTTTCATGTTGAAGCCTCTGCCGACACAAGGTGCCAGCACATTTAACAGCTGCTGGGAGACAAGTGCTCAGTGGATACAGACAGCAGGGCGGTGTGGGAGGCCAGAGGAGACATCCTGTGGGCAGGCAAGCACCACGTGTCCTTGGCCTCTGTGTCCATTTACCCCTCCAGCTGGGCTCCTTAGTGAACATCATGGACACTGCTGGTTTTTAGAAGGGTGCTTGGTGCTTTGGATGGGAAAGCATGCTGTATGTTTTCACACCTGAAAGCTCTTCAAGGAGAGAGCTGAGATCTTTCCTTTTGTGTGCATACATTGAACTTTCTTTGACTGGCTTCAGACTATATTTTTTACCACATATGGTGATTGCTTCCAGTGTGTGCTTATAGAAACTGGAGATGTTTCCACTCCTAGTTTAGGGAAGACTTGACATTGATTTGAGTTGGTTTGTTATTCCTAGTTCTGGCTTATTGCAACCACAGTGCCTACTGCTATATCTCTATTGATTGCAGACAGACATCCTGAGGGATAACTCTATCTTCCCTTTCATTTAAAAAGAGCAAAAAAGGCCTAACACTTGTGAAGACAGACACAAATACCTAATGCAGACTCTTTGATGAGACTGAAAGTGTGTCGCTATGAGTTCTAAAATGTCATCATTTATTCAGCCTGACTTCTCTGTCATTCACTGAGGTATCCACAACACTAATGTGCAGAACTGTGCTGAAAAGGCTGCAGAAGAAAAGTAACTGCAAATTTTTGGGTTAAACTAGCAAGAGAGTGCTGAAGTGAAACCCTGAAGGACACCTAATCTGAATTCAAAATTCTGCCAACTCTAAAGTAAAGTTGCATCTGACACCCCCTACTGACACTCCCTTATTTCTGTCCAGCCAAACCAATTCCATTTGACCTCTGGGTTTAGCAGGTTTGGGATAGTTTTCTTGAACCTTATCCAAGGAAGAAACAAAGAAATTTGGTTTATTTTTGCATGTCTAGAGCACAAGAGTGACTGGGAATTTCTCTGGTAGCCCAGATGCTTTTCCTAGTAGAAAAAGGCCCTGCCCATGTCGCATTGTCTCAGCACTGGAGGGGTGAAGGACAAGTATGATTATCTGCTGGCACTAAAGATCTTGTTTCTGTCATTATAGAAACTTAATCAAAGAGTCTGTTCCAGTTCTTCAGCATTGCATTCTCTTGCCTGACATATCTGGGCTAATGCTCTGACTTTCCTTTAAGACACTGGAAGGTTTGACTGATCTGAAAAGGAAGGAAGTTTACCTCTGGCCTCTCTATTGTATGTTGCCTCAGCATTTGTGGGGGTCTCTGATGTACTGCCACATGCCTCCTCATTTAAAACCAGCATGACCAAATTCTCAAAATCATTGATGATTCCCACAAATGCAGGACTCTGTCTCACAGTATGACAGGATGGTCAGGCTTCAGCTTTTTTTACTTCTTTCCTACCACTCCTAGAAGTCAAAACAAGGCTAGGAGAACTGGCAAACATCATACTCCAAGCCCTAAAATTTGCAGTTGCCGTGGTACAAATATTTTATAGCAACATGCTTGCTCTATTTCATTTAATGAATTGATCTAATGGCTTGTGCTCCTGTGAAGCCACTTCCTCTTGCTCATTTAGTTTTCCTTCCTCTCTCTAAGCCCCAGAATTTAGACTTTTCTCATCACACTACCCGTCTGTTGGAAGGATATGTCTGATCATTCCTGCCAAATGAGAGAAAATCAAAGTCCGTGCTGAGCAGCAGTAAAAGAACAATGTTGCTGCCTGGAATTGCATCAGGAGCTCCTTCCTTATTAGACCGTGTAAGTGGTACAGCAGGGAAACAAGTAGCTGAGCCTGTTCAAAAGCCTATGAATTCTTTCTTGCATTAAGTTAATTAGTGAGAAATGAAACAAGAAGCTGGTGCATGAAAGAAAAGGATTAGGTATCTTGTATCTTAGTGACTCAGTGGAATTGCAAGGAAAAGGGATCCAACTTGTCAGTGATAAGGAATAAGTGTTTTATCCTTGCTTCAATTTTGAGTAAAATTCACTGTGTGTTTTACCTGCTGATGGACAGAGAACATTCAGCTGCTGAGGCAAATGTGGTAACAGATTATGCAGGGAAATTTGTGTGACCAGTTAGTGCTCAAGCTCAGTCCTGTCTGAACCACTTCCTACTGGTCGAGAAGCACCACCTAATTCCCTTCTGCTCTTACTCTAACTGGCTGATTCAGGGACTAGGAAACTCAAAAATGAACACACTCACTCCTCCCCAGCACTTAGCAGCACCAGGAAAATAAGGCAAACAGATGGGAGTCAATGTATCATCCAAATGAAATCCCACCCTTCATGAAAATGTGCCAGCTGAAGAGGAGACAGGATTCTTATCGGTGTCCTTTGCCATAGATAGCAAATGTAAATTTTTTGGCTCAAAGATAGCAGTGAGTGCTTTGCTTTTTTTCTCCTCTGAGTGCCTGTCATCTTGGCCAGGTTGTCTTTGAAGCTTGAGACATGCAGAAGCATGAGACTTTCCAGAGAAAGCTCCAGATGCCCTTGGCAAACTTGTTTCTCCTAAATCCTGCTTTCCTGCTGTGTCTGTGGCTGAAATTTTCACAGAAAAACTAACAGGGTAGTTAAGAAAAATCTAACAGGCTCTTGAGCTGTATATTATGTGCACAAGATGTATTTCCATTTGGAGTTGGGGTGGCAGATTTTCCTTGCCTCGCTAGCAGACTTCATGTTGCCATGAACAAAATTTTCTTTTAATGGGTATTGGAATCCCTTTCCCCTTCATGTGTTTCATTTGTGACATTTGGAAATATTACCCAGGAAATCTCTCGCCATCTGGGTTTCCAGCAGCCTCAACACCTGCACCACTGACGCACCCTTGTCTGTCTCAACGGTAAGCCCATCTCTTCCCCTGCAGCTGTCCCCTTCAGATTCTCTGCCTCAATCTGTCAGCTGATTCACCAACAGAAACCAGCTTCTGGATCCCGGTCAGTCCTTTTTCCAGCCTATAAATGTGGCAGGAGACTTCTTGATTTGCTCAATTTCCATTACCGGCCACAAAGTGGAGAACGTTCCTGCAACATTTGAGGAGGCACAGATTTACCTGGAAGTCTCCTCACCTGCTCATAGGGAGCAAGATGTCACTTATCTTCAAAACTCCCAAGACAAGTTCTTCTTCAGTCTGAGTTTTGATGGAGGCAGCTTAGGGCTGTATCTTTCCCTTCTCAGCTACAGCCAGCCTCATTATGCCTGTACAAAAGGTTCTTTCCCTCAGCTCCAGCATCACCTCTCCTTTGCTCCATCAGCAGCAAATAGCCTGCTGAACAACCCTCTTTCTCTACCTCATCCTCTGCAAGGTCTGGTGAGTGTAGCTAGGAGCCACCAACTTTTGCCACCTCTGGAACAGCACTGCTGATCTCTTCTCAGGGCTGATGGTGAAGCTGAGGTCACCCCACGAGGTGCAGCTGCACACTCCTGCACTACTGCTAACCTTTTCCAAAATAAATCTGGGGTCTGGCAGAAAATCTGGACTAGCTGTGCTCCTTGATCTGCACTCAGGGTCCCAAGCAGGGTAAGCTAACACACTAAAAGTGTGTTAGGTGGGTGTGCAATTTTAAATGTTATACATATTCATAATTTTATGTACTATACTTCATATTTATATATGTATATAGTTACATACATATATAAAATATTTGTGTATAGTTACTGAGGAGAACTATGAACGTATCACTCAGAAACCATCCAAGTTATAGCACCACAGCAGAAAGCTGGATCAGCTTTACTGATGCCAATGGAACAATGAATCAGATTAATGTGCCATTTTCCTTAGGTAAAGAAGGATATTTACATGAAGTACAACGTTTCAAAATGGTCAAGGGTGCTTTTAAATCTGAAATATTATTGTTTAAATATATGGGCAAAATTTCCTTTTCTAGCTGGTAAGACAGTTGCTAGGGAGTTTACTAGCATGAGTGGTCTTTTCCAAATTAATTTCGCACTTTAATTAAAGTAAGTATTGTATTGCTACAAGATAGAGATAATATGGAAAGAGTATTAAATTCATTACAGTTCTAAGTTTCACAGGTAGGTATCATATGTTGAAAGGTGGACATACTATGGGAGTCCTAAGTGCTGCTAGCAATTCCATGTAGGTAGTGAGTTTATGTAAAATCATTGACCTTGATCTGAGGATAGACCTCTTTAACACAATCAATACAGGTGCAATCAGATAAGAACATTCTACTGTTTTATTAAAGTGCATCTAATTCAAAACTCAATAACTCTCACAAATCCTTAATCAGAGAAGACATCCTGGGAGGTATTTAGGTGAGTGATCTTTATAACTCTTGCTCTCTCCTTGTTAGGATGACATTTTACAAATAGACATGTCTGTTTCCTCCTTACTCTCCCTGCCATAATTCTTTCACTATACAGTTGTGTTGATTATCATGCATTTATCAAGTATTTTTGCCTTCATTTATTTAGAGAGACTGAGTCAAGTGACAGCTTCTCTTTACCCTGTCCCCCTGCATCAGTGTGACCAAGCATACAAATGAAAATGTGGGTCTCTTGCTGGCACGCTGGGCCCTGTGCTGCGGTCCTTGGCTTAGATGAGTGACTCTCTAGGAGGTGCAGTGTTAATGCATCCTCTCTAGCTCAGGGTGGCCAGGGATAATGAAAGAAAACAGCCCATGTGCAGCGTTATGTGATAGTTTAAGCAGAATGAAAGCCAAAGGCAACGACTGTATTTTTAGAAATTATATTAGATCAAAATGATGCATACTGAATAAGACAAAATAACCCCATGGTAGAGAGCTCTGAGAGCACTGCTTACAGTGAGGTAATCATTACTCTTTCCCGGTGATCCTCAGCATGTTCCTCGATAATGATAAACAAATTGTAATTTGGAGCAATTGAGCGGAAGGCAGGTTTCTTTTTAGTCATTTAAGTTCATATATGACAGACTGAGGGGATCAGGTCTTTAGCGTGAGTGTAAATGGCTATACGTGCTTAATTAGACCCTGGTTCTCTGCATTATACAGAACAGCACTTAGCCAGTTCATAGAATAAAACAAAACAAAACAAAAATCGAATTGGTTTTTAACTATATACAGCACAGAGAGGCTCAAGAGGCTGCAGCACTGCAACAGTCTCCTTAGCATACTGCCCAATGAAAAGAGAGGATGTCTGGGCTGTGGCTCCTCACAGTCAGAAACCTTCCACTTTGATTCTGATCCCTTCACTCCCTCAGACTTGAACCAAGCTATTTGGAACTTTTATTACAATAACTATATATTAGTTATTGCAATTAATTTTTATATTGTGAAAAAACTACTGTCAGATATTTTGGGTCTTTCTCAGCCTTCTTCCTCATTCTATTTGTACCTCAGTTGTTTTAAGACTTAAGTGGTTTGTTATCTTGTTCAAGCTGATGCCTACAAAAGACAAAACTACCAAGCTCCAATTCCCAAACACATCAACACACCAACATCTGTGCTTTCCAGGAGCAGAATTCCGTGTCTCCTATTCCAGGTAGGCCAAAGTAAAATCTCCTGTGGTAGAAACAGGGTTTGAAAGGGAATGGACCGAGCTATTTGGTTGTGTTCTGTTCAAGTTCTGCTGTCTGGGAAAAACTCAACTATCATCTTTCTCTAGCAAGGACTGTGGCCTGGGTCATCTTCTTCTCTTCTAAGGGGGCAGATTGAGGGCAAGAATGGCAAACAACTCTGAGTGCCAGAGAGCCAGGCAACTCTCCTGAAACTGGTTTGGTGATGCTACTATAGCTGGTGGCAACAGAAGGAAAGATCTGATCCTTTCTGCCCAGCCAACACAGTAACAGTTGCCATCACAGTTGTTCTGGCCTTCCCTTTTGTTCACACCAAGAGTGTGAATTTCCAGGGCTCCGGTGTAGGCAAAGCAGGGCCCACAGTTATATTGCTGCTTCTGGATGCCTGTTAATTTAGATGCAAGCTTTCTGCTTGGCTTGTGCTTCATCCCTACAGTCTGCATTGTTCTCCATATCCAGACATGTGCTTTCTGCGTGCAGTGATGATGACTCAGTGCCTCCTGGGGCACTGCAATACCTCTCAGATACAGCACGACCCTGTGTTGTCTTTGCAGGGGTCCTGAGGCCACTGAAGCATTAGCACTGCACAGGGCAACACCTAGTCACTTTGTCATTGGCATCATCTTCTCCAAAATGCTGAGGTGATCTATCAGATTTCACTCCACAACTGGAATTAAAGAACTGATGAATGTGCTATCTATTTGTGTTGGGGGGTTTTTTGGTTTGTTTGTTTGTTTGTTTTTAAATTACTGAGCTTTTGATTAAGCTCAAATATCCCTTTACAACACAGTTGTAAAACAAGATGTGCTGGATGGTGGAATGGTTAAATGCAGAGGCATGCTAAGTATCTTGGCCTTCACCACAAAAAGCATTGCTGATTCAAGACATTACATAAAAGCTTCTGCTGCACTGCAATCTCTCAGTAGCTACTCTAGCTAGCCTTTTCACCCTCCTTCTACAAGGCTAAATAATGCCCTCATTTTATTTTTGCAATCAGAATTTATACAACATCATCTCTGAAAGGTATTTTTTTGTGTGTTTCAACTTTGATAAATGCAGCCCCCATCACCAGTGGAACAGATATAAAATTAAAATTTATCTCTGCACACTTCTGTGTGCTGGGTTTGCAGTTCAAAAGCAGCTTTATTTTGGAGAGCTTGGGGAGGGCGAGATGCTGTTTTATAAATGTACACAACACTTTAGACAAAGAGTTAAATAGGAAAATGCTATTTCTTAATGCTATAGGGGAAAACAACAGTGAGACACTGAAAAACTGTCCAGATGCTGGATTATATCCACAATGATATGTAACTATTCTGTATTAATGAAATAAAGCCATAGGATCTGAGTAAGTTTTTGCTTTTTACTGATGAGTTGGGCTCTGAAGGATTCCCAACCTCAATAGAAAATAAGGATACAAAAAATCTAATTAAAAATGGGAGCTTGAGAAGCACAAGACTTTAAAATCTTCTTCTACTTAAAGGAATTTGCTGTGATGCTAAAACAATATTCCTCCCTGTCATTCTGACATGAAAAACGTTAGTGAATGTTTGATTTTATTATGGAACAAATTATGGTAATAATGAGTCTTTAAGAGAAAAAAAAAGGACTCAAAATGGTACAATCTCATTTAAAATGTGCTTGTGTAAAATAGAGCAGATACACCAAGTGTTGTCTACTAGTTACTGAGAGCCTGTTATGTTACGAGCTGTGTGCCCTTTCAGCACCATGCTCAACATGTAGCATTTGCCCATCCCAGCCCCACTCTTACTGCAGACTCCTTTCTTTATATAATTTGGGCACTGGGAATGTATGAACTGTCGGGTTTCAGCTCCTAACCAGCAATCCAAGACTGAAAGGTCAAGTATATCAGTGGGCAGAAAATTCTCCCTATCTTTCCGGCTGATTCTCAGACATTATGGCTTTAAAGACTGATCACTTCCAGTCAAAACATGAACAGCAAAGCAGCAATTTATGCTGGATTTGTTAAACTTATTAATTTAATTTGCACTCACTATTGTAAGAATGACTAAATACTCTACACAAGAAAGTAGGAAGACACACCAGAGATCAATGGACCTACAAGGATTGTCTTTTAATTTTTTTTTTTTTTTTTTTTTTTTTTTGTGGTTATCAAATTTTATCAAATTTATTTTTTTGGTTATTGCTGAAGTGAGTGCTGTCAAGAGAAATGTCTCCTGCTATCTTTTGTTTTTAATGTTGCACTGATTTTAGAAAAGTTGATGAGGAAACAGCATCAGCTTGCATGAGGGTGAGGTGAGGAGTGACTAAGCTTCCAAAATCCAGCTCTGGCAAGGACACTCTCTATATCCTTGACCAACGGTATTTTGATCTCCCTTTAACTTTTTCCTTGGTAAAATGAAAAAACCCAATACTTGCAAGATTTATTAACAGGCATATGTCAATGAAGATAAGAGGCACTTTGGTGCACGCTTGGATCAGCAGGAAAAATTTCAGTCACTCCATGTCCCATACTGACATTGTCAGTATGGGAAGCTGTAAAATAAGTTTTCTTGTCCAAATGAGACTGGTGGATTACTTGGGACATTCTCTGGGAAGCAAGGAGGTGGTTGTCCTGACAGGAGAGATGGCTTCAAGGTTTCAAGGGAAGTTTCTGTAGAGGAATGGATTGAATTTATATCCTTGATATGTTGTTTCTGCCTTGGAATTCTCTCTTCAGCCGACCCTGCCCACTTTTGTGCTGGCCCTTTTAGATGTCTGTGGGTGTGACTTGAGGAAGGTGTGCATAGTAGGGGTGGGGAGAGAGCTACGTTTATTCCCCCCTAAACTCTTCTTTGTCATAATACCTTATGATGGCCTTTATCAGAGGACATGTCCAGAAAACTCCAGGGTGAATCTGGCTCCACTTTTGCAAAGTTGTGTGAT
>VXBR01004077.1:603051-708260 GCA_013400215.1 Cisticola juncidis | reverse complement strand
AAACAATCTTCAAGACAGAGCAAGAATGGAGAAGTTAGTTCCTGATCAGTAAAGACAAACTGGCAAAAAATCAAAATGTATGATAATTCTCAGGAGTATTTTATGTAGTTGTAACAAAAAAAAAAAAAAAAAAAAAAAAAAAAAAAATCACTGAGTTTTTCATCAGCACGAGATGATAATTTTGTTTTTCTGTTTTTAAAAATCAGAAGTATGTCTGTATCTGCTATGGTTTGGGTCACATACTTGAACATGCATGTAGGCATTACAGCAGGGACACAATTTTCCTGCAGATGTTATTAAGGGGACTTTTATTTTATTCTGTAAGCCAAAGATTCTCAATGTCACTAACTTAATGACAAATTAATGTGAATGATGAATATCAAATGAAAGGTCTTTTTGTTGTAGCTGGGTTGTCTTATTTATATAAAAGCTTCTAAAAAAAAAAAGTGAAGCAGGGTATACATTCCTTTCCTCAGAATGCATCATGTAAGCTCTTTGCATTTTGTTGAGTGGTTAAATGAAAATTACTTGGGCCGGCAAAGATGTGAAATGGATTTTTGTCACTGAGCAAGCCTATTGAAATGACACTGTTTCCCAGAGCATGATGTTTAAATGGTGTTTATTTAGGAGCATGGTTCACTCTAGGGCAGGTTTGCTCACATGAGCTACACACAAATGTAAGCTAAAGAAAACAATAAATGTTAGCTGTCAGGGTATCTTATTAAGAATTTTAAGAAGAACTTACTCTTAAATAAGATGGAGAAAGGAAATATCTCACAATCAACGGCTTCACTGTCTTCATGGTGAGCCTTTTTCCCAGCCAAAAATGTAGGACACATTTAATACAATCTCACTGTATAATGTAACCAGACTGTCTGAGGATATCTTACGCTACTCGGATAGTCAACAATCAAGTGTGGTCAAGGGCAGTCAAATTGTTTTATTGCACATAACTTGGCAAAGGCTAAGGAAAAACGTGTATGAATTTAATGGCACAAGGCTTTTATTACTTCCCCAATAGGTGTTTTTAAAAATGTACTTCCTTGCCTTCATGTCAAATGCAAAGTGAAATGGATGGCCTTAAAAATCATAAGCTGGAGAGAGAAAGAGAAAGAATAGCATTCTTTAGATGTGAACCTTCAAATTATTCTAAAGAGGACCTGAAGTCCAGCAAAGAATGCCCTAGAAGACTCTGGACAGGTGTAAAGAGTGACACTAGAGGACACGTGTCAATTCGTGTTCAACAGACCTGATATTAGAGGACAGGATCATGGAATTTTCAGCAGGAAAGACTCCTGCTCTGCTGCTGGACGTGTTCTATAGATGTCCTGTCCATTTCATTTAACCTTCCTATAATGGAGAGAAGTCCACAGGGAATGTATCAGGAAAACAAGGGATTTGTATGATTCATGTATGAGAATGAGAACAAATATTTAGTTTAGGAGAGAAGTAACAAGTTTTGGGAAATGCATTCCCATTCTATGGAACTGAAGATTTTTCCCTAAATCATCATCAGAGTGAAGATACAAGAAGCAAGCCACAATTAGTTTTTTCCCTTTGATTACAAAGCCTGGGTTAAAATGTTAGTAAAGTGAAAGTTGATTGAGCGATTTAATCTTTATTAAAATTCTGCTAGCACCATAGAACTAGAAATATTGCTGATATTAAATTTGGAAATAATTATATACTGGCCAATATACTGCACGTTTAAAGCATTAGTAAATGTTCTCTTTTGTGTATATTATGTAGCCAGAACAATTCCTTTGTCAACCCACAGCAGTGCCCCCAAGTACAGAGACTGTTTTGTTGATTTGAGATGGTGAGGAGTATGACTAGCTGGAGTACAGCTACCCAAGGTACAGTTTAAACAGAAGGTCATAGCTGGTATGTTACAACTCCTGTATATGTGCTACACAGTCTCTGTCAGCTGAGGACAACTAAAACTTGATTTTAATTTCTGTTGCAAAAAGGCACAGCCCTGGTGCCCAGCCTCAGACAAGATTTGCCATTGAGTCAGCATTGGTCAAATAGTCAGAGCTCCCCCAGTTAGAATATGACCCGCAGAAACAACCCAGCTTTTCAAAGACAGTTTGGCCTTTGACCAAACCCTGTGCATCTTGTAAAACTTGACAGGATCATGTCAAAAAGGCTTTAATGCAGGATTTTGTGGAAGTGACCATTGACTTCAGAATATTCACAGACATGAGAGGTAGGTTGGCTGACTTCTGTAAGGAGATATGTCCTGGAGGCACTGCTAGAGATATTTTTTCTATTGGAAACAGATAGGAACATTGAAGATTAATTTGTAGTCCACTTTTTTTTTTCCTGTATTATCTCTGACTCTCTGAGCTCTCATGAGCTCAACATCTTTCATATGGTCTTCATAAATTTATACTTCACAGTTAAAGTTCTTTGAGGAATTTAAGTTTAAAGCAGGATTGAAATATTTTAAAGGACTTTATAATGACACATTGGAAGCATAGCAAATCCCTTGATAGCCTAAATGGATGGAAACATTCTAGAGTACAAATGAGTTAGAGAGTAATTCATGGCACTTTGTACAGGCTTTGGGAATTCTATGTGTTTGAAATTGTTCCACAGCACAAGCAGTCTGCTGGACAGTAGAAATGTCCTCTCAGACTCTCCTTACCTCCTAGAATGAGTGTTCAGGGGAAGGAATCTTTCTCCTTTTGCTGTCCTCCCCATTGCAGTCTTTTTATTGGCAAAAAGGTTAAAGAAGTTGTAGGACACTCCTCTGAGTACTGCAAGTTATGGAAAACATGTCATAATAAGAATTCAGAACCCAGGAAAAAGACTGGTTCATATTTAAAAGATTGTAGACTAAAATTGGCTAAATGCAGCTGGCCATAGAAAGTGGGTTTAGGATTACACATTGCCGGGACAAGTGACCAAAATGCCCAAAATGCCCCACAGTAGTTAGAGCCAGAAAAGCTTATTATATTCTTAGACACCCAGTTGAATTTAAATCAGGACTTGGAAGCAGGTTTGCATCTTTTGTTTGAAAGAACAATTTGAAGTAGACAGGATATTTGTAGAATCAAGAAAGAACCTCTATAAGGTGTCATTGCTGGAGAATCTTCAATTTTCCTCTGCTCTAATTTTTTATTTCTAACAGAAAGGAAAGCAGGACTGGGGATTCAGGGATTGTTCAGATGACTCCTTCCAAATGAGCAGCAAAAGCTGAAACTGCTATTTCCTCTAGGGAGCAATCTTTTTATTTATGTATTAATTACTATATCTGTAGAAGAACTCTGTGAAATAGCTTTTAGCTTTCCCAGTACTTCCTTTTATTGAAACCAAGTTCATCCTCCTGCAGAGGCTCCAGACTGAGAAAGCCCATGTGCTGCTGAGTTTATGGCACGTTGTGATGGGTTCATTTTTGTGGTGGGATAGCTTTGGCAAACACCCAAATTTCAATTCAGCTGCTAAATCACAAACCCTCTCCAAGGGAATGAGGAGAAAATAGGATAAGAAAGCTCATTGGTCAACATAGAGACAGGGAAATTGCTCACCAGTTACTGTTGTGGGCAATACAGACTTGACTTGGAGAAAGTTAACTTAATTTATTGTCAATTAAAATAGAATCTGGCAGTAAGACACAAAGAAATACAAAGATATATCCTCCTGTCCTTTTCTCTCCCCTCCCTTCTCCTCTCCAGATTCCTGAACATGGTCCCCAAGTGGTGCCAGGGAACAGTTACTGTCAGAATGTAGAGGTTTGGTGATTTCTCTCTCCTGCTCTTTTTCCTCTCACACTTTTCCTTTACTTTGATGTGGATTCTCCTTCTAGCCTGCAGTCCCTCAGGAAATATCTATTCCTTCCTGGGCTCCCCGTGGGCTGCAGTTCCTTCAGGTGTACCTGCTCCTCCTCTGACCTTGATGTTCCCTCTGCTGTTTCTCATTCCCTTCAGTTCTCCTCTCCCTCTGTGTTCCCTTATCACAGAGACACTGTCTGATGGGCTCGTCTGTGCCCTGCAGTGGGTCTGGTGGAGCCAGTTGGAGCTGGCTGAGTCTGCCATGGGTCAGCTCCTCACCTCTTCCCTCAGACTCATCCCTGTAGTCCTGCCTCTGCCAACAACTTGCTGTGAATGCTCAACACAACTTTGAAGTTGTGGAGGAAGGAAAGTGAGGCAAATGTTTGTCTGTTCTGACCAGTTAGCTTTGGAAAATGAACAGTTTTGCTCATTGCACTGTAACTATTCAAGACCTCTTCATGGTAAACAGGAGAGCTTTTTGTATTGCTGGTAACTAGGTCTAATTGTTTTAACTGTCCTGTTCAATTCAAAGCATGCAGTGCCTCACCCAGCCTGCACCCCTTGTCCTACTGTGTTCCAGGAGAGCTTTTGTTTGTCCTGCAGCCATGGGGATTTGGGCAGGTGGCACATAGCTGGACTTCTTGGCATTCCTATCCCAAAGCACTCCCTGCTTTTCCTACTAAAAAAAGATATAGAGCTCTTTCCTAAAACGGTGTTGCCCAAGCACCCTTGGGTGATTGTTTTAGATTCTTCATGAATAACACTTTCTGAGCACTAACCTTCTACCCAGACTGTGCTGGATTTATTTGAGCTGTAGGAGAACAACTGGCAGACAGCTGATGAAAGTGTTGCTGAGGTGGGCATGGGAGCTCCTGCCTCCCCATTTTCTTTGTGAAGACTAAAGGTGCAAGGGTGTCAATCATCTTCTGTGTAAAGGTCTGAACAGGCTCTCAGAGCTCAGTATTTTTAGCTCTTTAACAGATTATCTCTTTTATTTTTAGAGGTAACAATAGCTCTTAGGTTAAGAGGGAGACAAAAGCCTCATTAGTTTTGGAATTTCAAATGAACTCAATAAGGCATTGAGGAGACTTTTTTTTTTTCCATAGGAACCTGAAGAGTTGCTTAAAGGATGTTGTGAAAAAGAAGGGAAAACCTCCATCTTAGGGGTCTCTGTGCTAACAAAATACAAATATAAGCTGTCTTGGCTTGCCACGGAGCAGCTTAGGAGCACACTGTGCCCCAGCCAACACAGCAGCAGCCCCTCTCTGCTGGGGTGAAGGCGGTGTCAGAGGCCACAGAGGATTAGATCAGCCAGGCTGAAGCCTCTGTTCTTGGGCAGGTCAAGTTAAAGGGTCACAGCTGCCAGGCCTTACTGTGCCTGGGCAGACCACCCCTTACCAAGAGCTCGTGTAACTTGGACAGAGACCATACAGGGTGTGGCCAGACCTCTGCTGCTTGAGGTCCTCAGCTGCAGCTTCTACAGTGCTCTCAGGTCTCTTGTGTTCCACTCACAAACCAAAAAATTGTAACTACATTTCCAATTTGGTCAAAATCAAAAATCAATATGAAGGTGTAGGAAATGGTTGAATTTTCCCTTTTTCCCCAAGAGGATGTCACCTCCTTACTCTCCTCCAACACTCCTTCTGCACTGTTTTTTATGATTACCTCATCCAGATTTTGGTTGCCATTATTTATTTTGAGGGCTATTCAGAGTGTTATTTGTTTGAGTATTTTCCCCCTCTAGGATATGATATATTCAACCACTTTCTTGCAGATTCCCTGTATCAGGAAACTGGATCTCCATCATGCTGGTGTTTGGGAATGAAAACACATTTTTTTTTTTTTAAGCAAAAACCTTTTGTTGAAGCTCAGCTTTTGATGAAGCTCATTATTGATGCATGATGCTCATCTAGCAGATCCTGAGTGTATCAGTAAATCAAGTGTCTGCTCCAAGAAAGAACACTTGGGACAGAGAGGACTGGGTACTTTGGAGTCTACTCAGGAGCATTGCATTTCCATGTGGCATTTTGCTTTTCTTGTCTGGGGAATGCTTTTTGCTGGAGCTCCATCTGCTTAGTTTGCCATAACTGAGTTACTGCTGAAATCTTCTTCCTTTGCACTTTCTATAACATGCAAAACAGAAAGAAAGGAAGCTTAAAGACGTTTATTAGAATTATACTGAGCACATTTCTTTTGAAACGATAATTTATAAAAATGAGTACATGTGATTTTGCAATTATAAATATATTACATAAATGCATTAGTTAAGAAGTGAAGCTTTCAAAGGTGCTAATTATTAACCAAATGCATTTTACATGTTTTAATGACCAGATTTTCACATTGTGTTAATATCCATTAGCTATATTCATACTAGTAATGCTAATATTGTGCAAAGCCATTAGCTCGCTACAAAGTCAATAATGGATGATACTGATTCCAAACCTCCACTGCACTAAAAGATAAAGACTTTTTGGGTTTTTTTGGTAGAGTGGGAAAGTTAGCCTGAGTTTTTACTTGGATATTGTCAATGAAGCTGTTTATGCTGATTATACAGATGAATGTGGAGTCAGTTATTGAGAGCCTATGGACAAAATAGTGGTGATCTTCCTCTGTCTACTTGAAAGCAGAAATTTGGTTCAAAATGAACTGCCATGCCTCCAGAGGAGGGCCCTGAATAGATCTCTTAATGGACTTTATCTCAACTGCCTTGTAGACTGAACTCCTTCACTAGTAATTTCTCATTAAGAGGATTCAGCAACACTTATTAGACAAGATGTTTTTAAGGATAACCCTGGAATATTTAATTTGCTACATGATCTGAATGGATTTTCAGACAGTTTATTCTGTTATTTTTCCTCTCAAAAACATTCACTTTTATTTTGTCAAGTATCCCTCTAAGATGTAATCGTTGTTCGGGTGGTGGATCGAACTAGGAATGGTTATGTATGTGTCACATTTTGCTCTTGCTTTAGGAAAACTTTCATAAGATTATTTGCAAGTAAAATATTTTATTATACTAATATCAGGAGCATGTTATGCTACCAGTAAAATGTGTGCATTGTTTTAGAGGCTGGATTGTAAAATGAACCATATATCTTGTAAATCAACAGAAAGAAGAAGCCTCAGTAGTTGTCTCTGATATTAAGCATACAGATTTTAGTAATAAGGTTTCTATGTTTAATTTTTAATTTATTTAGTCACGATATCTATTCTAACTTAAGACTTACAAGATACAAATATTGAAAATTTTTTTAATACAGAACACATACACAGGTGTTTGACTTCCAGCTTGGTGTGTTTCATCTGCTTCATCTTCTTTTGCAAGGTGTTAACTTCTGGGAATAAACTCCTCTCAGCTGTAAAAATGAACCTTTAGCCCATGTGTTCATGAAATGGATTGAGGTCATTGTGGTGCTGATTTACTGTAACTAGATGCAAGATTGATGCGTCCAGGAGAAACCGTTCCACGTATCTCATCTGTCTCTGGAACTGCCCCTTTAATCTCTTTGCTAGATTTGATTGTTCTCTAACAAGCCAACAAATACCTCTCAAGCAGGTGAGATTTTTCTTTCAGTGAAAGGCCCAGATGGGATGAGCAGAGTTATTGGGGACAGGACAGATTAAAATGTCTCAGCTTAGTGTAGGCATCAGCAGAAATGGGTTTGGGGCAAAACTCCTTTGTCTTCTTATTCTTGCAGCGGGGGAAAGCCACAAACAACAGGAAAAATGGAGTGGAAGGTTAGAACCCATGCTGCATCCTCTTCCTGTGATCCTGATGCTCTGTTTCTTTGGATCCCTTCAGGCTGTGACGTGAAGACGGACTCATGGTGGGACTTTTGCAGAGGTGTGGATTTGGGGCTAGGAGGCCCTGTATGGAAAATAAAAGCTTTACACAGCACAATTAGAAAGTCGATGCCCAGTAGAGCTCTGTGGAGGATCATGGAGTGATTCCTTGCCAAAGTGAACTAAATCAGAAGTAACTCCATTAAAGCAAGCAGATCAAAACTGTTCAGAGGAGATCGGAAGTGGGCCCTGTGTGGGAAAACACAAAGCACTTTAGATAATTGTGTGGGGAGCAGGGAGTAGGAAAAAAAAGTAATATTCTACCTAACAGAAATCTTGATAATGTGGAAAACTAGGTGAAAGCCAGAAATGTAAACATCTCATCTTGAAAAAACAAAAAAAACCCCAGACAATCTCTTGACATTTAAGGAAGACTTGATCTTCTACTGATCTAAATACTAAAGAAGACCTAATATATCTAAATAATGCTTGTAGAGATTCCCCAGGGAAAGAAGAGCATGCATAAGAGCAATCCTCCTTTGGTTCTTGGGAGGAAGGGGCTGCAGGCTTGGCAAACCAACCTGGAGGAATCAGACAGAAGAACAATGATAACTTTTTATTTCATCCTGTCAAGTCAGTGACTTGGACTTAGCTTCATTGATCAGAGCATGGTTCTAATAACAGCAAGGCTGTGGGTTCAGTCCCTGTATATGCCATCTGCTTAAGAGTCGGGCTTGATGACTCCTGTGGGTTCCTTCCAACTCAGAATATTCTGTGAACCTGTGAAAAATTTATTCACAAAAAATGTTCCTACAGAAAAAGGAGGCTGAGTATTAATCTCCTGCAGATCAAGGAAATACTTTGGAAACAGAAAGCAAGTCTCTTGGGGTTTGGATTCTAGAAACAAATTCCTCTATCCAAAAAAGAGACTCCTGAGCTGGGTTTAGTCCATGGTACTACCATTTGGGGACCAACTGTAATCTGTTTAGGCACATATTCTGCATTTGCAAGTGCTGGAATCAAATGCTAACAGTTCTCACTAGTGCATAATTAAATTCTTATTCCCAGTTGAAGCCATTGGCAAAACTTTCACTGACTTCAATAGTGCTGGATTAAGCTTTCATTGAATGTCATGGGAATTTGAAAAGCAAAATCAATCCAGATCTTGCAAAGAGCTTCTTGTCTTTGTTGTGGATCAAACCAAAACCATAAAGTAAAAAAAACAAAAACAAAAACAAAATTTCACCATGAATGAAATAAGAATAAGGAATCATAATGGTATCCTGAATAATTTCTAGAAGACAGACAAACTGAGTCACTTGGGGGCCTACAGTGATAATAAGAATTGTGTAAGTACTGTGTAATAAAAAATATTTCTTGGTTAGTCTGCTCCTTTTTGCACAGTCTTTCTGGCAGAAACATATACATTTGTTTTGTTGTTGCTCAAGACCTCCTGGTGAGTAATTCCTGCTTTGCAGATGGTATATGATGTAGATGATTTTTCAAGTCCAATTTCAAACTGTAGTGCTGTGGTTTATCACAAAATGTTTTGCTGTACTGTAATGACAAGAACTCTAAGAAGTCAATTTCCACTGTTAATTTTCAAATGAATCCAGTCCCTTCCTAGGTGTATTCCTCATTATAAATCTGCAATTTAAAACCAATGAGAAAAAAGAGTGCCTGGCTGTAGAGGAAATTCTTCCCTTCCAAACCCCATCCTACACCATGTGAGTGAAGGCTGCAGAAGTTTGGGAAACTGGTAAGACTGCAGAGATTTTTCTCAGGGAGAGTGATACAAAATAAGTATCGTTTATCTTACAATAACGCCCCTCCAAAAAAAAAACCTCAAAAACCCAACAAAACAAACCCCAAACTAATTCAATAGAAGAGACTAACTTTATGTAGAAATAGCTAATGTATTCAGTCTATAAATAAACCACAGTTAGAGATGTGTGGAATGGAAGGTGACCTGAGTTTTCCTTGATGATTTAGGGGATTATTCTGGTGCTCACTGAACAGAAGCTTGTCAATAGCTGTTGTTCCCAAACCTATGCTTTGTCATAGCAGTGACCTCTGGTCCTTGCTGCAGTTCCCTTAGGATCAGAAGGAAATTGTGATCAGAAGGAAATTCTACCAGGAAAGATGGAGAGTCCATTTCATCAGAGATGAAAATGCTGGGAGAAGCAGTTCACCCCATTAACAGGATTTACTCCTGCTCTGCTGTTGTTACAGCCCTGAGAGAGCACTGGACTTCCCGCTCTTACCAACTGAACTATACTGGTAACACTCCATCCTTCAGTCCTGTCTTTGAGTTGTCAACATTTTTCTTTGGCTTTAGTAGTGACATAATGGGCTAAGTAGGGCTCGGGCAGATACTGCATTTCTAGGGGGGCACCAGAATAGGACTGCAACTGTTGTGATCACTCATCAGCATGCCAGACCTGGACTGCCCTTCTCTGGCTATGGGCTTTCTCTCCTGTCCCCCACTGCCCCAGTATTCCCAGCTCCACATCCCTTGGATAGAGGGAGCTGTCAGCCTCTGTCTTAGCCCCACTTCAGTCTTCTTTTGCCTTCTGCTCCTGCCTGTCATGGTCCTCGGGTTCTGGGTACTTAGCTACAGTACGTAAATATGGTTATGCTTTCTGACACCTCCCATAAAGGAGTATCAGCTCTATGCTATCAGTAATTTCTGATCACACCTGAAGACTGGAAAACATGTATCCAGTCAAAATGTTTTTACTTAGCATGTTTTCCCTTCTGAGATGCTTTATCCTTGCTTTTATTCCTATCGCATTTCCACAGTTTTCTGGCAGGTCTGTTTTCTTTTCCAGAGTGTGTGAATTTTACCTACCAGATTGCACTGGAGAAGAAAACATTTATTTTCAAATGTTTATCGGAATAAAATAATAATGCTATTATCTACACTCTTGATTACCAGGATTTTCTCGTATATATACAGATCCTCCAAATAGGCAGATTAAGTGATCAGAAGGTTCTTAGTGGGCCCCAGGCTCAGAGCGTACGCTAAAGAGGATCAAGCCTGCTTTAATTCCTGTGCTGCTTTGCTAATGCTCCTGCTCTTTCTCAGGAGATTTCCTGAAATATGTTATCTGGGTCCCAGGGTGGTCCCATTGAATTGGATGGACAGTCTTTGGCTTTGATGGACTGGGCCTGACTTGGAGCAATAGTGTGTAAAGAAACATGTATTTTGCTCATCTGCGGCTTGAGCCATCTCAGTCTTTCACATGTGCTGGCAGACCTGGAGTATCTTGTTCTTACTTGTTCAATGTTGCTAACAAACGCCTCTAGGATCTAGTGAGCATTCCTCTTTGTAGCCATTCACAAATCCAAGGTGTTTGAGGGAGGATAGGAGAGAGCCAGCTGTGTCCCTTAGAAAAAGAAAGAAAGGAAGTGGAACAAAGGTTTTTGCTAATTGATTGAACAGTTTTTAGGCAGGCAATGGGACTTGCTTAAACAGAAAGTTTCTGAAAAGCTGACATTTCTCTATGGCCCAGCTAGCATGTAGCAATTTGAACAATGAATGTAGGAAACCACCCTGCAAATATGATTTATCCACCAGGTGTTTTTTGGTTGTTTTTTTTTTTTTTTTTAAGGCGTGATTGCTTTCTGACTAGCATATGTGCTCTGAATTGCTTAAGAATTTTGAGAAACTTCCTTTATAGAGATAGAAAACACAATAATGTAGAGATGAAAGACTGCTGGATTTAATGATGGGGACAGAACTGAAGTGACATCCATGTTGAAATGCCACTATCTTAAAATGTTCTTTTCCAGTTCCTATGTTTCTGAATGTGTCTGTGGCTCCCAGTCTTTGTCATGTCTGCTAGCAAATATCAGAGCTAGAAGATGACAATAAATGTGCAGCAGTGGAGAGTGTTATGGGGTAGGAGTGAGCCATTGACACTGAGTCTAAGAAAAAAGAAATGCAAAGATCTTTTTACTTAAGAATATAAAATTACATGAAAATTTGGGCTGATGAAAGAGAAGTAGATAAGACTAGATGAATAGATAGAGTGCCTTGAAAGGAACAATGGGGGCGGATGCAACTGTTGAGCAAGGGAGGTCCTGTGGATGTGAGAAAAAGACTCACTGTACCTCATAAACAGAGGTAGAAGACTTCCGTTTAAAATTCAGGAGTACAAAATCATTGAAAAAGGGGCTCTAGAAAGTCGAGGCAGCCAAGAAGAAATGACAGGAGCGTGAGTTCAGTAGCAGTGTTTTGAAAAGATTAGGCTGTAGTGATTTCATCAGGTAACGCTCCTTTCCTCACTTCTCTTGTTTCAGAGGGAGGAGGGTAATCTCTCATTTATTTATAACTATCCCATGTGTGAGATGAAAGTCAGAGCTGGTTATGTCTGGCTCCAGAGTCCACCACAGGTATAGGATCCTGTGAGAAATCCTTACTTGTCAGGCCTCTAATTTTATGCTCTGACAACCTTATGCCATAGCAATAATCTCCCTTAAGACCCAGCAATCAACCCAGTGGCAAGGCCAAGCTGCCCAGTTTAACTTGACCTTCCGTGAGCACTGGCTTCTGTGTAGGAACAGCACTATGAAGCTGAGGTGCACTTGTATGGCTACAACCCCAAAGTGAAAACACAGCCTTCTGAAACAGCCTTCTGTCCTTTTGGTGGTCTGCTTAAAGACATTGCCCACATAAGAGGAGAATATTACAAAAATATTATAATGGAGGCAGAAAGTAGTGTTTTTTCCCAAGGGCAAAGCTGAGAATCAAGGGAAAAAACAAACAAACAAACAAACAAACAGAACCAAGCAAGCACTGTCAAGCAAGACTCTTATGTCTGTTTTTAATTCCAGAAAGGCTAGTTTGGTACAGCTTGGGCTGGATGGCTTTCAAATGCAAATCCTCCAGGCTACTTTAGGCGAACTTGATATCGTCTTTGAGTCAGACCAGTCTCTTAATATGCAGCAGGACCAAAAAAGGACTTGTGATTAAGGAGACCACACATCCTTGGTGTCCTGGAAGCATGCCAGGGTATGAGATGATATTTCAGTCCTTTGCATTCCTGAGAATGTCCTTTTGTCCCATGAAAGGCTGACATCTTCCTGTGTCATAACGAAATGATGAGATATGGAGGGAGGTGTCTGTCTAATGAATCAGTCTAGAGACCCGCTAGCAGGCTGCTGGTTTGGGTGATTGACTGTTGCTTTTCTGGGCTCTCCAATGAAATGGTGTCGGACTCTGATGCTCATTCCTGTCCTCTGGCTGCCCCCTGTTGGCTGGTCCACCACGTCTGCAATGGACCTGGCATCTCCCATGTGTAGTACTTGGAAAGGCTGGAGACAAATGAAAAGGATGTTCAAAAGAGGTCATCATTTAAATGACAAAGTCGTCTTTTTGTGTGTCCTTTAATGTGACATGAAGCGTTGTGGCTATTTTTTGTTGTGGTTTCTGGTTTTTTGTCTGGCCAAACTCTGTATGGTTTAAGTTTAAAAGGGTGATGACTGCTCAATTTAATATTTGGAATGCTGTGCTGGAAGCTGGAGGCTGCTTTCATTTCTGCTTAGATTTACTTTAATTTCTGATTCATATTTTCTTTCAGTGGCTTTCTTGCACACAAAACCTCCTGTGCCAAAATCATTGCTAACTTTGTAAATATAAAATGGCTACATCTGCTTGAATGAAATAGCTGCATCCAAAATTCCAGACACGTAAACTCTTCTCAGGTTATGTTAAACATATAGAAATGTGAGTTCCAGAAGTTCTACCCTCAGCTATTCACATACAAGTTGTACTGCAGCAGGTGGGAACTTCAACAAGCTTACTGAGGGGAGAATTGAGGCATTTCTGCTGTAAAGGGTCTGGAAAAGATGTCGTTTTTTCTGTTACCATAACCTATCTCCCCATAGATCCTTCTTTAGAGAGATGTGAGAAGTCTCCTCCTGGATTAAAGGGCCATCTAGCTCAGTATACTAGGCTGACAGGGCTACCAGCAGATGCTTAGGAAAAGTATATCAGCACAGGGCACATACAGCATGATCTTTCCTTTGGTGTATCCTCTTACCATTCAGAAGATACCATTTTTGAGACTTATTATGCAGAGACTGGATAAGGTCTGTGGCTTTTATAGCCACCAATGAGCTAACTCTGTGTGTAAAAGTTGCCCTGTTACTCACGGATATTCACCTGTAGCCCTGCTAGCTTTGTGAACTCCACGCAGCTCTAGGTGCTTGTCTCTACCATTATTTGACTAATATATCATAAGTAATGCAGTGAACTAATCTCCCAGTCTAGAGCACAATCCAATTATATTTTTTTGACTAAGACCTTCTCATGCTTCTCCTCCTACTCACTACAGTATATGTGGGCAATTCACATCCAGCTGTGGATGGCAGCTGGCCTACCTCACAACACAGCTGTGTGCAGCTGTTTTTTCCAGAGATGCCAGGTGGTCAGTCAGTTGACAGGCTGTCCATACTGTTGTTAGTTATGGGCAGAAGTAGTGTTCTGTGAGTCTCTGCAGTTGGCAAATGCATGGAATGACAGTCCTATTTTGGCCCTTTAGGCATACAGCAGGAGCAGGAAGATCCCTCTTCATGACTCCATGCTGTGTGTGATGGACATCTCTCCATGATGGCTCCTAAGGTGTCTACAGCAATGATCACAGTAACTTAGATGTTAACCTTGCCAGCCTTATCCTGTGTGATCACATTACAAGGTAGAGAAGTTGGAACTATTTTTCAAGCTCAGTTAGATTCCTGGGGACAGCAGCAATCCAAGATGCAGCACTTTCACAGGCCTCCAATTTAAAGTGATCATGAGGTGAAATGGAGCCAAGAAGAGCCAAGTAAGAACCTCAAGCTCTCATAAACATGGTGTTCTTCTAGCAGAGGATGCACAGGAGGCCAAGCAACAGTGCTATGACACATTTTCCCAGGAGAAGCACAGCCCTGCTTCCCAGGCTTTCCAAGACTCCTCTCTGGTGGCTGTGCCAATGCATTCTGCACTGCACCCCAAGACAGCTGGAGGCCAAGTGCTGTGACCTACCTGGTAGTGATGTGAGACTTTTCAGCAACTGTTGACTGCAAAAGACAAAGATCACGCTGTAAGGCAGAATTACTCTTTCAAGACAAGAAATGGATAGAAATAGGATTCAAAGCTGACACCCAGAAAAGGTAATGGAAATAAAACCATGCATGCAATCTATGAGCATAGATTCTTTAGTCCGGCAGGTGCCAGTCTGCTGCGTTTGCAGATGGTATATCAAGGGAGCCCCAGTGGCTAGTTAGAGCAATTCCTGCACTAATGTGAACAGAGATTTTGATTTCACGGTCTGAAATAAAATGACCCAAATATAATTATGCAAGCTTATTAATTTATTTGCTATGGGTCGGTAACCCTTCATAGTCTATGGCACGAGTTACATGAGGGGCCAGGGGGATTGAAACTCAGATCTAGCAGAGTAGGATTCCTATATGGAAATTGGAAGAAACGAAGCACTAAATTGCATGTTTTATGATGATATCTTATTAAGAAAAAAATTAATCCCCAACTTTGAAAGCACCAAATTCATTCTGAACAGAAGCACTGTAAAAAGAACAGCCTCATGAAGGTTTGAACTGAATGATCTATAAGCAAGTTACATCCCCCTGTCCAGTGCTGGAAACATGGACAAATCTTGATAGTTACCAGCTCAGGATGGCCAATATAACATGTGCTTTCTGTTTGCAGAGGGAATTTCTACACTGGTGCCAGAGGCATTACTGGCAGATTTAGTAAAACCAGGGTACTGTTTAAGCATCTGTCTTGGTTTTGACACAGATTTTGAGAGAAAACACCCTGGAATGAGCATTTCTTCCAAGGAGAACAGGGCTCAATAATTCCCTTTTCTTTTACCAATGAGAGAAATGGATATTAGGGGGTGAAATTGTGAAAACCCCAGTTTATTCAGAGAAAAAAAAAAAAAAAAAAAAGGTGCCCGCAAGGCACAGAAAAAGAAAGAAAGAAAAATTAATAAATGCTAGATATTGAAATTGTGCATGGTAGCCTATGTTTTTCTGCATGACATCTGATGTTTTATCCTCAGGGCTCTGTGAGCATTTCAGATTTCAGTATATGGCAGTATTAGGATCCTTCTCCTACAAAGTGGAAAGGGGGTTATTGGATCAGACTTCTTCTATTCCCAGTGCAATAGGCTGTTATGACATAAGGTGTGTGCACAGTGTGACTGACTGTGGTCTAAACACACTGCACTGTATTTGGAGGCTTAAACAAGACAAAGAGCCTGTCCCACACAAAGCAAACAGAACAGGGATGAAAGGAGTTGGGCATTTAGTCTGGGCGCTGCCAAACACATGTGGAGTCTTTGTTGGCAGGAAACTATTTACATGTGTGTGCCAGAGCCACTTGATCAGTGCAGAGATCACAGAATCCATTAGGACCACAGAATGCTCTGAGTTGGAAGGGACCCCAAGGATCATCAAGTCCAACTCTCAAGCGAATGGCCCAGGTATTACAGCATAATTTTCTCACATGCAAAAGATGGCCCTGTTGGCCCTCCCAGCTGGACCTAGACATAGTCAGGACCTTCAGTTAGAGCACCTCTCAAGGGCACAAACTTTAACCATTGCGAACTTGATTTGAGCCTGAGAGCCAGAAGGAAGGGCACACCTGCCTCAGCCCTTCAGACTATCTCTTAAAGGCTTTTATCTTATGTGGGATGCAAAACACTACTTCGTATTTCTTCCTTCAAAACTGTCTTGATAGGTATGATAGAAAAATCAAGTGGGGAAACTTTCCAGCAGATAAAACATCTTTATCTGCTGGATAAAAATATTTTTATCCCTTTTCCAGGGATAAAAATTAAACCTCATTTTTTTTTCTCATTCCATTTTCTCCCTACTTTGTCTGTTCATGAGGAGGATACATATGATGGCTATGTCAGTGTCAACGCCGGAGTTCATGGCTTGACCTCAAAAGACACTTCATACCTAAGTGACATTCTGGTGGCCTCCATAACATAGGCCTGCTCCTAAAATTAATATTAGATAGGATGGTTAAGTGTCTTTCCTCAGAAGAGAGAGCTGTGAGGTTGAACCCTTTTAGGTATAAAGAATATCAAACCGGAACTCACTTCCTGGAAAATGTCCTAAGATGATGGGAAAGGACGGTGCCTGGGGTGTGATTATGTTCCACTTCCTCTTCCAGAGTTACTATTATATTGTTTTTTTGAGGTACATACAGCTAATGGGAGGTAGCAAGTTCCAAAGTTCAGCATACACATTAGTATTTATAGAATTTTTTTGTGCCATATACTGTAATTAGGACTAACCTTGATAATGGTGATTTACCTAGCCTTTTGATGGACAAAAGCCTTGCTGTTAAATTAAATGCATATTTTTTTAAATTTATTTTTTAATTTAAGAGGGTCTGGACTACTACACATTCCTGTAACACTCTCCTACAGTAGAGTAAAGATGATGTGTTTGACTTAGGCAATAAAACTGAATCCTGCTGGTGATTATTTGATTGCAATTCATACAAGTTTATTATAGAAATGTAAGAAGGAATAACAGCATCACTTTAGAAGAAGATAAAAAACCCTGACCCTAATCTTCTCTCTGCACTGAAATGAAACCCAAAGTTATTCCAAATTAATTTTATAGAGGGAGTCTTATCAGGTCTCTACTCATGCTTGACATTTTACCAAGTTCTTTCCCTCCTGGTGCTTTTCTCTGAGGACACAATGAAATTTAGCATTCATAAGTTGCTCAGGGCCTTTTGTAAAATTCCAGCCCGTGATATCAAGACCTTTCCTTGTTCTGAAGATCTTGTCATTGAACTCAGATCTTTCATCAGTCTCTACCTGGGGTCTGCTTGCCATTGCATCCAAATCCCACCACACCTTCCAGGGCAGATAAGCTGCTGAGGATGCTTCATCACCACAAGACACACTAAGCAATGGGCTTTTTAGTGGTGGTGATAAGAGGCATGCAGAGAAATGTGAAGACCAGTTTATGTCTCAGTGGCTTCTGTGCAATATAGAATCATAAAACAGAGTGATTTATGTTGGAAAAGAGCCTTAAGAACATTGAGTCCAAACATAAACCCAGCACTGCCAAGTCCACCCCTAAACCATGTCCTTAAGAGAGCATACCACATTTGTTAGCAGTCACTTATCTAACTACACTAGGTACCACAGATAAACTAGCTTTGCAATACCAACCTTGAGGGATGCTCAGTGCAGCACAATGCAGCAAGGCATGGATCACACCTTAGGCTGGAGGTGCTGAAGTAGCTCACACAGATCCATGCTCTATCAGCTTCGCCCTAAGGGATATACAAGTTATCTGTTTTAAAGGTCTGTCTTCATGATCTCTGACTTCAGTGCTGTATACCCCATGGCTGAAGAGGAGGAGTGGGAACAGGGATAATAGAAGGCTTTGGTTAAGCATTGAGCTAAGGAATAGATGTAACCCTTCAATTTTCTGCTGACTCTTGAGATGTTCGGTGGTACTGCTCAGCTTGTATGAAGGAAACTGTAGCAGCAAAAAGTTGGCTCTGCTAGGGAATGAGGTTGGGTTGGCAATGTTTAGGTAAAAAGTCTGCTCTCAGGGAAACACTTAGGAGAAGCCCACTCACCATGGCTGCATGGGCTGGTCATTTTAAAAGTGGAGTCCTTATCTGATAGCCTTCCCATTTTTTTTCCCTAGAACCTGCATTTGGCTGCCAAAGGACAGATGATGTACTGGTGCTGTTGCTCCCACAGTGCCACAGTCATAACTCTCCTTCTATTGCATAATAGAGCTCCTCATCAACACCTCATGGCTGCAGAGTCAGGATTTAATTAAAACATCATAAAGATGTCTTTCGGGAACTGGACACAAGATTATTCTGCATGCAATGGAGTATTGCAGGAAAAATGTGACTGTCTACTGGAACCCTGGGTGACCAATTCAGGTGACCAATAAAGACTAGCCAAAACATATAGAATCAAGTAGATGATACAGAGAAAGTCTAGTTTCATGAAAATATACAGGTGTGTTAATTTCCATTATGCATTTGTTAGCAGCATTTGCTTGAATTCTATTAGAAAATAAAAAGATGCTGCCAAAGTAAGAGTGCTGAAGCCTGAGAAGGGGAAGGAGCAAAATCAGTCTACCTACTTGAAATCTTATTTAAAAAAACCTTAAAAGGTCTCTGATGTCAGGTAAAGATTGTAAAAAAGACTTACAGAAAATCCTAAGAACACAGTGATTAATTTGTTCCATTTTGTTATAAAATACCAGAGTATGAAGTGGAGAACGGCAAACTGCTACCATAATTTTCACTGTGTCCTCACCTAGAAAATTACAAGGACTGTGATTCTGTCTCTGGTGCACTCCTCTTAAATCGGATGTGTGGTATCTCCTACACCCCTGCTTTTGAGCTTTATTCCTGAAATACTTGATTCACTAACAGATAACTTCCATTCCATGGAAGATGCCATGATTCCAGCTTCCAGCTAATTTCAGTTAAATATGGTGAAGTTGTTTAGTGATGATAAGCAGTAATTTTAAAAAATACTGTAAAAGTCATATGGATAGTATTTGATTTTAAATAGTTCATTTTAGGGGTTATAGCTCTCAAGAATTAAAATGATCCAATCCACAGATTGACAACTGTAGGAGAAGGCAATACAGGTGATCTCGATGTGATAAGTAATTGTGTTAATTACCCAATACAGCCTTGCCCTGATGAGTCACAGCTACATTCAGTAAAGATATGAGTGATAAAAGGGAGTGGGTTGGGTGGTGAGGGGGAGTCATGAAGGAGGAGGAGCCTTGAGGAAGAGGGGGTGAGAGGCTCATGAGGAAGAAGGATCCTGTGGAGAGAGAATCACTGCTGTGAGGTCAGTCTGGGTCTGCAGTTGGAGCCTGTTGTTGGAACCTGCAGTCACAGTCTAGCTGGGTAAAAGCTGCACTCAGAGTCTGCAAACCAACACCTGCAATCATAGTTTAGCAGGCAATAACCAGCAGCCACGGGCTGCAAGGGAAACCTACAGCAGGAGCTTGCTGCAGCCAGAGCCAGTGAATAGTTGGAGTCAGGATGACTGAGCTGTAAAGAGGGATAAACCAGGACCCTTTTCATGTTTTGATAAACAAGAAGTCTGTGTCTGGGCTCATCTCTACCATCTAACAAGAGATCTGCTGGAACAGGCAACAATGCCTTTGTCACCTTTTTCTGATGTGTGTGTGTCAGAGCAAGGGAGGGGACAGGATGTCCCTGGGGTGTCCCTAAGTTATCTCTTCCCAGCCTGTCTGTGTTCCAGCTGGTACCACTGCTCACTGGTTCCAGCACCAGTGCTAGTTCCCTGCCCACAGGATAAGGCACTTTATTTATGGTTTTGAGCTAGAGCTGCAGACTGCCAAGGAAGGGAAGGGCCTGACACTGCCTGCCATTGCTGTGGATGGTGGTAACTGTTTCAGTGGCATCAGGCAGCTTCAGAGCCAGAGAGAATGCCTAACCTGACAGGATTGGGTCCTGTGTGAGGAAGGACAGTTTTATTCTCCCAGCATCCCTGGATCATATACAAGGAATTACACAAAGAAACGCTAAAGGAAAGAGAAGGTGATATATCAGCTCTTTGGTATTAGTGATGCATTTTCTACTTTTCTTACAGGAAAAATTGGAGAACAGTGTTTCCTTTTTATCCCAAACTAAGGTTCATGGCCAAGTTTTTGAATATGCATATTCAAATCAATCATTTAGGAAATTTGTAGCATAAGCCAGTCAACCCTCACTAAGCCATATTTCCTCTAGTAGGAAAAATCATATCTCTGGGGACAATATTCCATTTATTAGGTTCTCTGGGGAAATAAGGGATAAGAACTGTAAAGATGAAGTTGGCAGCCAAGGCTGAGGATAAAGACTCAAAAGAAATCCATCAATTCATGAGGGAATGTGCAAATTCCTCTAATAGACCTGTGTCATCTTTACTGGAAGCTGTTCATACATGACTAAGATTGTGAATGTTTGGCTGTACAAATGTGCCTCTGTTAGAGGCTAACAGTGGTTTCAGCGGGTCAAATGCCTGACGTAATTACTGCTTGGGTTTGGGGTGCTTGGGAGGGCTTTTCTCATCCTTCATACAACTTTCTCCTATGTCACTGTGATGAATGGCTGCTTCACTTGCTCAGCACCACCAGTTCTTTGCTCACACCAGCCAAAGGACTTTCTCTGCTCCACTGAGTCTGAAGGATTTAGAGTGGAGGCTTTTATCAGATGTCCATGAAATGCCTTTCTGCTCCCTGCACTTCTTCTTAAACCATGACTGGTCTACTTGTCTTTCATCACATAAAACTCCATTTCCAGTATATAGATTCCTTGGGTCTCAAGCAAATGTGTGTTCTGAAGCATTAAAATGCAAACCTCAGCAGGGGACTCATGAGGGTCATGTGTTGTCTTGCTATCGTTGTTTTCCTTGGGCTTTTCATGCTAACAACTGTAATGTTTTTTCCAACATTGTAGGATGTAAATTTGACTATTGAATGTTATATTTGTTGCTTGGATTTTGGTTTCTCTCATCTCACCTGTGGCTCATTTTCACAAGTTGTTGTTTGTTGTGTAAAAGATTCTGCCTCGTTTTTTTTCCTGAATCTATTGCTGTCCTGGTTAATGGGCAATGTTAATTATGTCAGCATACAGAAAAGTACATTTTTTTTCTTCATATTTTACACATTGCATAACTGCATTTGGCTTGCTTCTAATCAGAAGCTGGGTTTATGTATTCCTTAAGGAATAATTAAAAAGCAGGGTTTTTCTGTTTGTTTGGTGATGATTTTCAGCGAGCAGCAAGGAAAATTTTCTCCATCCCACAGACTGGCTACAAACTCCCCTGTACAGGAAATGTTTATTTATCCAAATTTGTAATTAATTCTATAGACATAAGACATTCATCTGTCTATCCGTGCATCTATTCTTTGCCACAATTATTTATATTGCCCTATTTGAAAATGTTGCTATGAGCATTTAAGTGACATGATATTCTCACTCTACTGAGAGTGTTTGTCAGTCAAATGTGGCTGATAGTGTGCATTGCTGTGCAGAATCTGGATGCTTAGCCTTCTCTGCAGCACCCAAGAAGGTCCTCTATAATTTGTTAGTTCATGGTCCTGCTGATTGAAAATATTTCTAAATTTACTTTCTGAGGTAATCTATTGATAGCACTTTCCTCAAGACTTTTTTCATTTCTGTGTGTCTTCTTGGATTTGCAGCTGATTAGTATGCCACATGTAAACAAGTCATACCTGCCTGATCTTACCTCCCACCCTTCTGTCCCCCTCTCAGGACAGATTCTTTCCAGTCTCTGCTTCTCCTGCTCCTTTTCTCTGAGTTTGCAGGAGTACAAAGGACATGGAGAGGAAGAGACAGGTAACCATACTTTCTGAGATGAAGAAAAAATATCTGCATTTTTTAAATATAAGGATGGAATAAAGTGGCTTCTTCTCTGCCTATGTAAAGGGAATTTGAGATCTCATCCATCCCTTGAGGAACCATGTTTTAAGACCTCTTACTCTTTCTCTTGGAAAGTTCTCTGAAGGTGAATGTGGTTCTGTCACAGTAATACGTTTTGTTTCTAAGGGGGTTTTTTTGTTTGTTTGTTTGTTTTGTTTTGTTTTTTAACCAGAGTGCAACATGACATTTGAAGCCTAAATTACATTATCTTCTCAGAGATGATGACCATCAAAAGGTCTAACTGGCTTCACTTACACTTCTGATGCTCAAGGAACAAAACTAACTGAAAAAGTCCCTCAAGTCCTGAAATGTGTACCTGAAGCCACACACATTTGAAACCCCGGCTCTTGGTGTTTCCAGGTAATCAGCAAAGTCTCACCACATGATACAGATTTAAAGAAACTCCTCTACCTAGATGAATGCTTTCTCTAGATGCTTCTAATGAATTTACCACTGCAAAAATCCACTCTCAGCAGTGAAACATGGAGTAAGGGTTTGCCTGATTTTCTTTAATGTTTAAATTTTTTTATAGCTTTCATGAAAAAAAACCCAAAGAAATATAACAAATAAATGATGTTGAATGTTGTTACCAATCAAAATGTAAAATGTTTTTATTGTACAATAAGACAGTGATAAAACTAACAGAATAACAGTTAGACATAAAAGATTGAACAAAAGAGTGTCTGGTTTTGGCCAAGGACAAGCTAATTTTTTGCAGCAGCTGTGTGGAGGCAGAGCCTGGAGCTGTGTGGGTGTGGCCAAGACTAATGTTATTCCACACCATCTTAAATCATTGCCAGGAGCTGAGGGGAAAGAGACTTTTGCTTTCAGGAAAAAAGGGCATTCCTTCATGGTCTTGGGACTGCATGGTAGGCAAAGGGTCTGTGTACCTTTTTTTTCCATCATCCCAGGTTTGGTGAGCCTTCTGTATGCAAATCATCCTCTCTTTGTACGTTTTTCTTATACCTCAGTTACTGTTACTGTTACTGTTAATCTTCTTACCTAATTGCTGTTTCCAGTAAATTGTTTCTATCTCAGGCCAGGATTCCCCAATTTAGTACTATCCCTAAAAGAAAAACAAAACATGAGCTGCTCCTCTCCCGCACTCCAGTTACCTTTTGCACAGTGACACAATTTGATTTTGAGCAATAGTGGGCAGTGCTCTCATACATGGTGATCAGGACACTCTCCAGCCAACTGCAGAATGAAATGTCATCTTCCAGCCTCTCATCCAGCATAGTATTTTGTACTGCTGGAGAGGCTGTGTTTTTAGATGAATGTAGGGTTTCTAACAGGTAGAGTGTGAAGTCTCATCACCCAGCTCCAGTGTGCCTGAGGAATAGGCCCATGGCTGCTCTAATCTGCACACCCTGCCCTGGGCGTGAGTAAGCTCCAAAGTCAGAGCCATGGGAGACTGCTCCATGGAGTGACAGTGCCAACTGGTTAGGGGTTTCCTGGAATCAGGGGGACTGCATCACTCTGTGTCACCCTGGGGCAAGGGAGGAGGTCTGGTGTTTGCTCTGCTCCCAAGATGAAGTGAAACTCTTGAGAGAGCAGAACTGACCTGAGTTCTCCTTATCTGTTCATATAACATAAATCTAGACATTGTCTGGCAGTACTTGCATTGTAGATGTCTCAAGCAGAGTCAGACACCTTTGCATTCTACACAGATACTCTGAGTTTATGTGGATAAAAGCTCCCTAAGGGGGGACCATGGCCCGGATTCAATAAAATATTCAAGTTTCTCACTTCCCACTTAAATCAATGATCAGCTATTAACTGCCAAGCATTTCAGGAGTACTCCTAATGCCATGGAAAGATCAAAGAGGGGCAAGACCTTAACTTGGTAGTGAGATATTTGTACAAGGAATGAGGTATTTCCAGAGACCAAGCCATATACAAGGTAGAAAAATAAACCAATAGAAAGAAAAGAACCAGAAACTAGATTTTGGAATTAATGAAGGAATTTCTGCATCCAGAGTATTGTCTGTATGGACAATGATTAGAAGAATGAGAATAAGAGAAATGAAGAGGACTATTACTTCTGGTGTAGTTCAAATATCTCATTCTTGCATTACTACAGAAAATCAATCTGAATGTAAATTATCAAAAGAGTTTAATTTACATTAAAGCACCAACACAGCAGCACCAGTGATGATAACAGTCAACATTTTCATCTCAGCTTGTGCTGAGAAACAATGTAAAATACTGTAAAAATTGATGTGGCTGGGATTTCCCAAGTACACTTGGAAGAAGCAGGAAAGGGGGTGATCTGAGGAACAATAGAAGAGATTTGAAGTTGATCAAAAACGAGAAGTTTCTACAGAAAAAAAAAAAAAGAAAAAGTAGAAGAATGAGGAGATAAGAGACATAAAAGCCAAGGGAGAATAGGATTTGAGGTATGTTGAAGTCACCTGAGAGAGCCAGAAGTGTGAATCTTTGACAATTAGGAGATTACTAAACTCCTTCTTTTGTGGACTGCTAGAGAGGTTTTGGAAAAAAATCTAGGGTAGAAGTGGAGGAAAGGACTTCTGATGTTTACTGCAGAAAGCATAATCAATAAAGCTGAAGGGGAAAAGGAGAGGGTAATGAGAAAGTGGGGAGTGGCAAAGCAGAGCCAAGATTATTTTTTCATTATTTCTTCCCAATACTTATTGTGAAAGAGGAATCAGAAGAGCTGCTGAGGAGTAAGCTACAGAAATAGTTTGTGTCATGTAGTGAAGGATCTGTGGCAGGTAAATGGGCTGTAAGAGCAGGGGAAACATCAGTGTTTGGTGGAGAGCTGTGTTTGGCTAAGAGGAGATAAAGCGGATGGTCCTTTCCATGGGCAAGAGGAGTTGTGAAGGAACTACAAACGTAGTAAAAGATGAGGGAACAGCACATGAAGCTGCAGATTAAGAAAGCTCCTTGATACTGAGCCTGACGTGTCAGCTGAAAGACTGAGATGTAAAGAACCAACAGAATCCAGAGCTAAAATTAAAGGGCAAGGCTGATGGAGAGGAATTGGAGGGACAAGAGATACGTATTTTCACCTCAACCCTTTTTGGTATCAGCTAGAGTATTGTGTAGAGGACAAAGAATGAGAAAGGGAAGGAGGAAGGGCTTAGAGGAGAGGTCAAATTTTCCACCACAGCCAAAACCAGGAAGGGAGAGGGAGAAAAGCCTTCTGTAAGTGAAGGTAGCTGCAGACAACAGACAGAGACTTACTCTTTGCCAGAAGGAGGTTTAAATAGCTCCTGATGGAAAACTGGGAAAGCCTGCTTCCTCAGCTCCTAGAGGGCAAAGAAAAGGAGGGAGACAGAATAAACTTAACAGTGTCTGTGAAGAGCTTAGATGCAAGGGGATAGGAATGTGCCATAAGGAAAGAAGGTAGATTATAATCCTGAAGATTTTCTTTTCAAAGCCTCCTTAACCATATTCACAGCAAAGCTGTGAGAGATTGAAGGTTTCAGGAGACACTACTTTAAAATATACCTGCCAGGATCCAGCTCTTAGAAAATAATTTTAATTTCCCCTGATCTTTTCTGGATAGAGTTCAGAAGCCTTTTAAATCTTGTTTTGGCCTTCTGCCTTCATAACTGTTTATTTCTTATGACTTTTATCCAACTCAAACTTCATGGCCTATTTCACTGAGACATTCTGTCTTTCTTAGACCAATATCTTAAATGACTGGAACTCCATAATGGTATGAACTTTTCTGTGGTAAGTGAAAGAAAAGGGTGATGCTGGTTGCTTACTAAAAGCCTGGTGTCAGACAAGACAGTCTGACTTATAGACAACCTTCAAACAGAGCTGACAACAGACACGACCTTTTGTCCTGCAGGCTTTTGATACAGTTCCACATTTTTTTAAATCTAAAATCAAGACTAAAAAGTAAAAGTATAAAATTTGAAACTTCATATAGCTGTAAAGTTGTGTGAAAGATTTTGTTGTAACTCAAATTTTCTAAACATTAACCTCTACTTAGTCACACATTTATCTCCAAAACTGAATGAATATTTCTGGAGCCCTTGAGGCACAGCAATGCATCTGCTGCAGATGACACCTCACAGCTTCAGAGTGGAGGTTTTCCCGAGTGCTGTGGCAGGGAATTGTTAGTACATTGCAGCAGTTATGTGTAAAACCCAAGGCTGTTCGGACAGAGAAGGGCCTTCTGAACAGAGCAAAATATATTTTATAGGGGTTTGTGGAAACAGTTTTTTCTAGGTGATCTTTCATGGATAGTTTCACCTCAGATGTTTCTACCCAAGAAAGAACATTGCTTCCTATGTGGGCTTGGCTCCCCTCAGCCAGGGCTGGGTAGCAGAGGAGAGCCTTGGGGCTCCAGAGGGGGCTCCCTGGAGCTTGGAAGCACTCAGCCCATTATACTTAAAACCAGAGTATGAAATTAGAGGTGACCAAGAAAATAGCTGTGCCCTTTAGGTTTTTCTTTTTTATTTTTTTCTTAGTATATAAAAGAGCCCTGAAAAGTAACTTCACTTTTTAACTCTTTACATTGACAAATCTTTTTTAAATTGTTGATTGAAAATTGTTGTAGACCAGAAGAGAACTAATGAAATGGAGAAGGAGAAGACTCAAGGGGAGGGAAACTGAGGAGAGAAAACACTTCAGGCAGGCAGTTTAAAATTTCAGGGATGCTTTTCTTAACACCTGTTTATCTTTAGTGGATTAACAATTTAGGTAAATGGCACCAGGGTCAAAGAATTACCACCTCAGTCCCTGCAACTGTGGAGACACAGAGACCACAAAAGTTCTCAGTCAGCATGTCCACCTGACTGATAATACTGAAACATCTGTATAACCTGCTGGGTTTTATTTTGGCTGAAATCTGTATAATGGGACTTTCCTGTTGGCACTGTGTGAGTTAACTGAAGCCAGTGAGTTGGTTTTATAATGAACTGGAATGTTCATATTAATGTTATTTGCACCAGCCCAGGAAGCAAAAGATGGCTAAGGGAGGATTTCATAGTTGGGGGAGGATCATCAGAGACTGCCTTGACATGAGGAATCATAAGCCAGAAGCACAGACACAACTTGTGTCCAGGGCTGAGTGCCCCTTTGGTTGCAGTTTAACCTCAGACTGGCCTAAAGCACCCACAAAATCACGGCCTCATAAGCTTTCCTTGGTCTTTAGGTTTTACTACATAGACAAGATCTGAGACCTGAGGTCCCCTGCTAAATGCAAGCAGAACAAGATAAGCTGTTGGAGTCTTTTTAAGCAGAAGGAGGAAATACTGCCTCAGGGAAAAAAAAATGTTCCTTACTTTATCTCATAAGATCGGTTAGAAATATGATCAGTGGGTCATCTTAGTGACAGGAACTTTCAGAAGAACCTCAGGTGCTCTGGCGCACATATCTCCTCATCAGGTCAAAAAAGGAGTTTCGTATTTTAAAGTTAACTGCAGGTGGTCCTGCACGAGTTGATAGTTTTGAAAAAGGTATGGTTTGTGTTTGCCCTCTCAAGCTATGGCATAAAGGTTTGATTTGGCTTTATCCAGATGACAGCTAATGTGATGAAAGAAATTCCCTGATAAATCCTGTCTTGAAACAGGGAGCCTGTGTTTAGTACAAGACAGCCACAGAGCTTTCCTTTTTAAACATAAAAAGCTGTGTCTCTTACCATACACAAGAATTATTATACAATAAAAACACAGTGTAGACAAGGTTCATAAGTTTTACCAGATGAAAACTTACTGGTGTGAGCCTCATAGCATGTACAGGACTGATCTCAGTGAATGTACCCTGTGGAAAAACTACAGCACATTGCCTGTGCTGTGCTTTTACCTCTGGCTGCACAGGAATGTTGCCTGACTGGGAGTGGGTAACAGGTAGGACAGATATTAACAGCTTAGGTGAAGCCAGAAAACTCTCCTCACCTGTTTTATGGGAAATCAAGCTGTCTTGGTCTCTGTTACTGTTATTGCAGCAGGATTGGGAATTTGTGCCAATTTATGCATCAGCAAAATAATCTCAGTGCAACCGGATTGCAGCTCAGGCAGAGATTAGGAAAGCCTTCGCGAGGGGATTGCTGCTAACACACACTTGTGTGTGCAGCACATACAGCTGCATTCTTAGACACATTAAAAACAAAAAACCGCGGCACACTGCGAACTTAGTGTGGGCTAAGCTGTAATGCTCGATCTCTGTGCAATGCTGTTATCCTATAATTTTGCCTGAGGACAGGCTTAGCCGAGCCTGCATACATTTATCCATGTGAATAGCAAGCATTTCACGGAGAGCAGGAAGCTAACCAGGTGGGCTTGCTGGCAGGGGACTCCTCAGGGTTTTATTTACAAGGAGCGAGCGCATAGCGAGTGCCTCACTCCGTATTCCCTCGGTACTTACAAGTCCATCTGATTTTTGCAAAGGCACTTTCCAGGGCTTGTTGCTGGATTCCTGCATGTTGTGGACAGCGGGGAGGTCTGGGATGGTGGGCCACACTAGTTTGAAGTATGTCAGCTTAGCTGCTGTTCACCCACTACCATGGGTAAATGCACTTAGGAACCTTCTCCCTCTTTCACTTCTCCACTATTTTTTTCTCCCTTTTGGTCATAGACAGAGGAGCCTTTCAAAGCTTTTGATAAACTTATGTAATTGGGTATGTTTTCCAAAGCACGTCTCTGTTCTTTCCGAGGGCTTAGCTAAGAACATTATTCCAATTCTTCTCTAGGCCTTCAAAAGTGCCGATCTTTTCAAACATGTGCAGTGTGAAGGATTACAAATTTGTTTTTCAAAGGACCCCAAATCCCTGCTGCTCTCATCAGTTCCCCTCCTTGTGCTCCCAGTTTTCTCCCCTCACCCATCTCATAGCCCCAGCTCTGAGCTGCAGGATGCTGACACTCCCTCTTCTCCTTTCCTGCCACCTCGCACTTTTTCTTCTCCCTTTCAGCTCCCTCCACTGCCCATACTCCCCAATATTTTTTTTTTTAATATGAAACAAAAGTGTGGAGAAGCATCACCATGGCAGCAATGTTGCAGCGGGCCCTCCCATCCGTGTGCATGTGAGCTCCAAACTTTTAATATAATGGCCTGAAAAGAACAGGAAGGGGACAGCTTGAGGCAGAGAAAAAGAGTGAGGGAGAGTGCAAAAGCAATGAAAAGTGGGACAAAACCATTGGAAATGCATTCAGGCTGACATCACCACCCTTTCCCACAGTGGTCATTCACTTAGGAGGCTCCAGTGTCCATTCACTGTCTTAAAGCTAGCTTTCTAGAGCCCTGGGAGACCATCTTTCCCAGCCTGAATGCCTTTTTTGTTGTGAAACAGTGAACTGTTTCTGAAACCCTGCATAAAGGGCTGAGTAATTCACTGCAGTTGCCAGGAAGTCTGAGCCACTTGTGAGCTAACAATAGTTAACTTTATCTGCCGGCCCAAGCCCCCCTTCCAGCTGTAGGTCCTGAATTCTAATAAGGGCTTTACTCATGCCTCTGAGGTTATGGTAATATTTTATACATCTTTTTTCATTAAGACACAGTCATAGCTACTGTTGAGGCACCGGAGGCAAGTGCTGTCAAATGATGTGGGGTGGGGGGGAAAGGAGAGAAAAGAAAGAAAATAGCTTTTTACATCAGGCAGGCAGTTTGGTGGTTTTATACTAGAAATATAAACTGTTTGGGCAAAACCAGGGATCATAATTTTTAAAAATTCCCATGACAAACCCCAGAGTCAAGCAAGACATTATGATTGTTTTCTAGCTGTGGAACAACCTCAGCTTTCCATAATTCGGGGTTGCTGGTTTTATTTTTGCTCTACTTTTTCTCTGTCCCTGCACTGTGGGCACGATGGTGACAAATGAGTGAATCATGAAGGAAATAGATGAATTTGTTTGGGTTTCCCTTTTAATCCAGATTTGGATGTTGATGTGCAGAAAAATTCTTCACAGTGACAGCACAGCTGTGTATAAGCAGTGACACAAAACAGTGATTCATGCAGTGGTTCTGCAGTGCCCATAACGACAGAGTGTCTTTGAGAGATGCGGATAATCAGTTTTTTTCTTTACCTTCTGAACTAGTTGCTTTTTTGAGAACTGAAAAAATCTAGTGTAAGGGGAGTTCTAAATTGTCCCTTTGGCCTCCAGTGTTTTGAAAAAGAAAAGAAAAATTGCTTATTCCTTACTTCTAAGCAAATGATCACTCAGAGTGGAATTTATTTCAGAGCATCACTGTGACCATTCCTGTTCAAGGTAAAAGACAGCACAGCTTGAACCACTCTTCCATGTCTTTGGTGTCTGTGCCTTACTTGCTATGCCTTGAGAAACGGCATTAGAAACACCTGGATGGAAATAAAAGCACATATTTCAAAGTCCCACACAATACTTTATTAATGTTTATAAGAAGTGATTGAAAGATGCATACAGGTTTTGTAAACCCAAACCACAGAAATGTTCCTGATGTATTCCCCTATCACAGCAATATTTTTTCTTCATCTGTACTCATGACACCAAATGATGCCAGTGGGAGCTGTGTGTTGTGAATGAGGTCACTGCAGGGTCACTGCATAGTAAATAAGTTGCTTGGCTTGGTTAAGTTCAAGTATTGAATCACTTTCACATCTTCTCTCCAAGTGACCTTTACTGGGGGGAATACCATGCTCTGATGGAGTGACAGATTTGAACTGGCCCTTTTACTGTCTGACAGCAATGACTTCTGAACTCCACTGTGGGTCTGTCTTGCTGAGAATGAAAAGCTGCTTTTGGCGGGTGGGGGCTCAGGAGCCACGTGTTGTGTGTACACACACACAGGTGTGCATACATCCAGCCCTCCCCAAAAAATCTTTTTTCCCTAATCCAGGTGAAATGTGAGCACAGTCAGATACCATAATTGACAGAGCCCACAGGTAGTAGGCAGAAGGGAGAGTGCGGATGCAGGAGAGATGTTTTACAGAGACTTTTATTAATAGTGAACTAACTGTAAAGTCATCAAAGCTATACCTGTGGTCCTGACTGAAAGCCCTGATCTACTGGTAGTGTGGCTTTCTCTCAGCTTGGACTGCTTCTGCTTTTGAGCTGAAACATGTGAGCTGAAGCTGACTGTGCTGCGTTTTGACAACCCATTTAAATAAAATTAATCTATTTGCTAATCCTTTGCAGGGAGGGAGTATAAATTGGAGGGACTAACAGCATATGATGAAGAAAAAAGGATTCCAGCTTTCTAATTTACAGTGACCTTCAGGATTCACCATAAACCATTACCATCCATGAATGAACACTTCATCTCATTCTGGAGATAAATTTTGAAACATGAACAATGCAGACCAAGAACTTCTTAAAGCTGTGACCTGTGATCTGGACTTAAAATTTGTCCCTTAATATATTAATTTGTTGGATGTGTCTGTATGATGCAATCCCTCTCTTATCATCTCCTCCCTTTCAGAGCCATGTAAATACTCCACATACCTCAACTAGATACAATATGATTTCATTCTGTCACTTCGTGGGCTATCTACCCACAAAAAAGTGCAATGTTAAAGCAACACCATCAAATTTGGGTGTGATAGAATAACAGGAAAAGGCCAAACCATACCCTGAAAAATTTACAGTAGCACTACTGTATTTCAAACTGATAGGCGGGACTTTTTCTGGAAAAAGATAGTGCCTAAGAATTTTTTAAAATTTCTTGGTCAAACATTTTACACCCTGTGTTACGAAACCTCCAAACCTCAGCTGTGGTGTTACCTGGGATAGAATGTCTCTGGGCTTTTATGTATTACTTGTGCTTTCAAGTTCCATAAATCAGTCTCTTTCATTTCAGTGCCCTACTCAGCCCCTTTTGACTCCTAATGCTTTATCCCCTGCTTTTGTAGACTTCTTTTCTTCCTATTTCTAAGCCTGGTCTCTCTTTCCTTCTGTTTTGACAGACCTTTCTCTCACTCTCGGAGTTTTCATTATTTAGCAGGATTCTTTATCCTCTTCTGCCACCTGGACTGTGTCTCACTTGTTCTTGCTCACTCCCACATTAAAGGCTTCTTTGTTTCCAGACCTCTCCTGCTGGACCTGCCTTTCTGTTTTATTAGAAAGTTCTGACTCAGAAAGCCTCAGCATCCTGTGAAGGACCACCTTAGCTCCTGGTAATGATGTTCTACAGCCCTAGAACTGCTCAGAGTTACCTTGGAATACAAAACTGTGGGGAGAACAAACAGCTAACAGCTCACTCAGAGCTCTTCTCTTCTGACAGCCTCTGTCCTGGGAGCTGAGAGGCTGCAGGTTTGCCTTTCTGTGAGACTCCTGTGTGACAAGATCCCATAGCTCTCAACCCATCTGTGGCTTGGGGACAGCATTGAACCCCACAAGCTGAGCTGTAAGAGCAGACTTACTTTTCTGACACTGCTGTTCCATCAGACTTCAGTGGCTTCCCAGGATTTTCTGCATCTGGTTTAAGAGAAATGGACTCTGAGCCAGAAATGGCAGCTGACCCTTAGCCATAGTACTTGACACTGAGAGCCACAGCTTTCCTCCTCATTCTCTTCCTCATACAAGGACCAAGGAAAAGCAAGTGTCAAGGAAGCTATAAGAGAGGTTTATACATGAATAAAGGATGCTTCACTCTACGACAGTTCTTAGCTGCAACCCCTCTTACAAGGAAAGTTGAGGCAGGAGGAAAGGTTTTCCTCTTTTTACATCTTTAGAGAGTAAATTTTCTAAAATAAAACTGCACATGAGACAGTAAAGGCAGCGAAAGTCTCTGTTATATCCAGCATTAGCATACCAAAGTCACCGGCACGAACCCAGCGTGTGGAGCTGGCCTGTTCATTAGCTGGATTGCTCTGTTTTGATGGTGCACTGCTTTAGCACTGATGTAACACCTTCACAGTCAAACACCGTGAGCTGGTTTGAAAGACTGTAAGCATTTCCTTCAGGTGGCCAGGCAAGCAAAGCAAAATGAAAGCTGCTGGCGGGTGACAGGAATAAAAACACAGGATAAGAGAGTGCGATATTTCTCAGAGCCACACTGGGAACGCTGCAGGAATCCTAAAGAACACATCCAAGCCGAAAGGAGAGAGGAAGAGTTTTTGGCAGGAGGTGATGCAAACAATTACTGTGCAAGCACCAAGAGCAGGCCTGCCTCTTGTTTTTTGGGGTTTTTTTTTAATGGCTCAGGGAATAGGTTTGGCAACTCTGTTTCCTAGTTTTTAATGCTCTGTGTAACGCAACCAGAAAACTTGATGGAAAATGCCACTTAAGAATTGAGCCATTGGTACTTCATTCAGAAAACTGATGTTTGTCCAGCTATTCTCTCAATTCATCTTTGCCAGTAAAGTTTAATTTCAACTGCATGTGTGTCTTTATCATTTCTGAAGCAGGAAATATTAATCATTAAATCTGTTTGGTCTCGCTGCTGGCTTACCCCAGGGCAGCTAGTGTCAGTTGACATCGTCACCCACATGGCTTGATAACTAAGGGCGTAAGATAAGCTATTTCCGTTTTAACTAGACAATAAAGCAAAGAAACTGATAAATGCTCAGGTAGGGCAGATTTCAGCAGGGAAGTTTTATGAAATGAAGTTCGTCATTCGCCTCATACCCACCCTGTCATTGGAAATGGAGCTGCTATGCTTATCCTTTTAATGTTTTTATTAAGAGATGTGAGCAAAACTGGGAGAAGACTGTGCAGCCAACTGAGAAAATTAGGGGGGAAAGGCTTATTGTTATATAAATTTCCTTTCCTCCCATTTTGTAGAGCTGCTCTTGATCCTTTCAAAGCAGTGTCCCTTCGAGAAAAGAAGATGCTGTTAACTGGAATCATACAAAGAAGAAATTACAACAGTTAGTCTTTTATGTTAATATTTTAGTCCATTAATGCTTTTATTACTTATCTAGCACAAACTGAATGCTAGAGGCTTCTCAGATGGCAAACTCCGTGCAGTGGTGCATAGTGTACGGGTGATAAATGCAGGAGGATGCGTGAACTGCCATCTAATGAGGTGCTGGCCTGTACCTGAGGAGAGGGGCACTTGCCTCCTAGTCTGCAGCACAGGGGTAAGCCAGACTAAACAAGCTTTTTAGAGTTGCTCTGCTCTCAGCTTTGAGGTATGAGGCCTGATCTCTTCTCAGTGTGTTACTTCTCCTGCTGGTAAAAGAGAAGCTGCTGTGCTTTGTTGCTGTGTCTTTAGATTTCAGAAGGTGTCACGAAACGTAACTTCCCGTGTAGATAAGGACTGCTTAGCATACTAGAACATGCTCTCATTATAGGACTTCGTGCACTGCTACAGCATGATACCTCAATAAGTGCATTTCTTTCTCTGCCGGAACACCTTTTCATTTTCTGTACTTGATTCCACAAACAAGCACTGAAATTTCACCTCAGTTTTTAATGAGTGTGCTTCATTCCTCCTTTTAATTTTTTTTTTATTTGAAGGATGTATATTTTAAATTAAACAGAAATGGAAAGTGGCAAGCCAAGTATAGGGGCAAAGCTTTTACAATGCTTAGGATGAAGTTTATTGTAATTTCCTCCATTTTTCCCCTCATGTGCTTCCTTGGAGAGAAGTTTGAACAGAAAAACAGGCAGAGTTGAGTCTTGATTTCTCTGGTTACCACTGTAGAGGAAAATTCATTACACCAAATTGCCTAAGAAATTGCATAAGCAGGTAATATCTTCTGCTCTTAATAGACAGAATTTTCTAAGATGATGCACTCACCTGTCCTCTAACAAAATCTCTGGAAACCAGAGATGAATTATTGACCTGGTCCAGTGGGTCTTCACCATTTTGCATGGGAGGACTGAGGTTAAGCACTTCCACAGGGTTACTGCTCACACATTCACATGCAGACACACCCCTTTCAACAGAAGCAACAGGTTAAAAACAGGGCAGAAAGGGAGAAGTAGCTGTGTTTCTTCTGAGTCTTTCCACCTGCTCCTGGCATTGCACATGCCAGAACAGGGGTGACACAAGAGCAGCAGGAGTGGAGTCCTCTTTGCTTTTTGAGGAGGACCAGGGCTGGCCCTGTAGAATTGGACAGAGGTTTGCCAAGTGTCCTGGGGTATCCTGTGGCTTCACAGACAGAAAAACGCTAACCAGGGATGTATTCAATTTTGAGTTTCACACAACCTTTTCTGAAGTTGAATCACTGCATGACATTTTTCTATAAACTCTGAGACACAAGGTCCTCTGTAGGGACAACTGTGGGTAGTCATCTCTCACTCCTAAACCTTGGGATTAGTTTCTGGCATTCTGGGGAACACGTGTTAGGTGCTCAGTGGCCCTGGCCACACCACCTCTGTACCGATCTGGGAGATGCAGACGTATAAACATAGAGCCTATGCTTAAACTGAACCTCTCTGAAGTCCTTGGGTATATGGTGCAATTCAGGGTTTGGTTTAGCACAAACAAACATACAAACATGATTGGTTTGGAACACCTGACTATGGCTGAACCATATCATAGTTTTGGCCCAGTACCTCTGACTGCAACCTAGTCTTCCTTTATAGGCAGGTTGATGCCTGTGTGTACACACAGGCAAATGCAGAGAAGCCTCTGGGGAAGGCAAGCAGTCAAGTGGGGAATTCTGCATATTGGGAACCCACACAGAAACCAGCTGATGAATACATAAAGGAGTGCTGGCTTCTGACTGTGCCAGTTTCTTAACCTTTGGGATCATTAACGACTTCTCTCTTCCACTGGAAAAAAAAAATCAAGCCAGCAGTTCCTGTATTTTCCTGAGACACAAGCAAAGCATTTAGCACCACAAATAAGCTCATAATTTGACAGGCAAACTGCCCAGAAAAGTGAAAGCAGATTTCTCCCTCCAAGTCCCTGAATAGCTTAGTGATCCTTTACTTGGTTTTCACATGCTGTTTCCTTTTTGTCTAATCATAGGTTTGGGTCAAGCTACTCTTCAAAATATCATGCCCTGTCCATGTGCATTTTCTTAACCTTAAGTATGTTCACAGTTTCCTACTTTGCCAGCAAAAACAGACACCACACAGAAATGCCTACACATGTCCAGAACTGTTGCTGAGTAGCTCTCATTTTTTATTTACCTACCATCCATCCATGTATTTTTCCCTTACGTGCAAATCCAGCATCCGGAGAGTTGGCATAACAAGTATTCCAGAAGCTGTATTTGCTGTGAAACTCAGCAAAGGGAATTAGCTACAGTGTGTGAACAACAACTTTATAAAGAGCTGAGGCTGATAAAGGCCACAGCCAGACAGAATGTTCAAGCTTCTTGGAAATGAAGTAATGCTGTGTCTTTCCCAAGAGACTTCCAGCCAAGGAGCCCAGTGGATTCTCAAAAGGGCTGAGGAAGCAGGTGCCACCCTAGGGCTGAGTCTGCCTGCCTCAGGTTCTTTGTTGGAGATAAGCCTTTGGGTGCTCTCGTGGAACTACTCTGAGAGGATTATTGTGTGTCCCCAGCCTCTGAAGGACCAGACTTCCCTGTCACACATAACCATCCAGTTCTGGATAAACAGGATTCTTCAGCACAGTGGGTTTCCAAGGGCTTACATTATCTAGAGAGGTTCAGGAAAGACAGTAACGGAGCATGGAGCTTTGCTGCTTTGCTGCGAGGCTGCTGTTGTATCAGAGAAAGGAATATGAGGAAAAAAAAGAGCAATGTGAGAGTGGTTCAGCACTGAAAAAAGTGCCCATCAAGGCTGTGACTCTCCATTCTTGGGCAGCCAAAACTCAACTGGACAGGCCTCAGAAATCTGCTTTAAGTTTAAATTTCGCCATGCTTGAGTGGGGTTTGGACTGGAGACCTCCAAGCCTCATACAACCTAAACTGTACCTTGATTCAATGAGAGATGCAGACAAGATGAGCCTCTCCTCTCCATCTCCTCTTCATCTCCTCTCCATCTCCTCTCCATCTCCTCTCCCACTCTCCCCCCTCCCTATATATCTTTTGGATTAGCATTTGACCACTTTTCTGCTATAAAGGAAAGTTTTGAAGGTAACTCATCACTCCACAATACACACCTGATTTTGAGGAGAAACACACATCCTAGTGGCAATTTTATACAAAGTTTTCAATATTAAATTACTTACTAAAGCCCATGCAGTGCACTGGCAGCAGAATGTGACTCTGACCTGGTAGTCTGAGCACTAATGGTTTGCAGCCAGACTATTCACTCTTCCTTCTGTCCCTCTGAGGAAAGGGGAAGGATATTTCTCTGGGCAGCCTGTATGAGGAGCCTGTCACCGTGGTGAAATGAGCGTTGTGATTATCCTGTGCAAACCACCTGAAATCCACGTGTACAGCGGCAAAAAATTAACCTTAAAAGCAGCCTCTACCAATCACATTAAAGGGAGCAGAACGCCTTATTTAATTTTGTTTAATAGCCGTCAGGGTAGGAACAGACTTCAATCTTTTCCACTAACGTTTAATAATAACTTTATTAATTTTCTTAAATAACAGTTTTAACGTCTCATTTACACACACTTCTTGGATTCCAGATGGACACACATTCTTTGTTATCAGCTTTTGCATTTGCTTTTGGGACCTCTTTTCTTGTGGTTTTTTTTGTTTGTTTTTTTTTTTTGGGTTTTTTTTTTTTTTTTTTTTGTTTTGGTTTTTTTTTTTTTTTTTTGTTTTGGTTTTTTTTTTTTTTTTTTGTTTTGGTTTTTTTTTTTTTTTTTTGGTTGTTGTTTTGTTTGGGGGTTTTTTATTATTTTTTAATTTTTTTTAGCTGTTTTTTTTAAATTCTCTTCTTCTTGCCAGAGAAGTTTTCAGGCTGCAGGACATGGCTGTGCAGTGAGAGCCGCACGCTGGCAGCGCCGTGAGCAGACGCGGAGCTGTTTCCCCCGGAGCCCCCCAGGTGCTGGCGCTCCCCACTCGGAGCGCAGCGGCGGCGGCACCGCGCCCTCATTCATTCATTCATTCATTCATTAATCGCGCCGTAACGAGACGCATGGCCGAGGTGACGGCTGCAGGGGCGCTTTAGGGAGTAATTACAAAGCCAAGCCCTGCTGCCGCGCAGGCACAGCCTCAGGAACGGGGCACTCGCCCTGCCCGTGTGCTCCCTGTGTCCTGGCTGGTGACAAGCACCTCCGAAAGGACAGAGAGGGAGGAGCGGCCCGGTAGGCACTGCCTGGAGCCGGACTGCTTTCCTGCTTTCCCCAAAAGATTGTCTCGAAATGAAGGATTAGCGCCTCATGACGGGACACCGCAGGTAGAGCGAGGGTGGATTTTTTTTTTTTTTTCATCAGTGTTAATTTTTGTATTGCAGAAGAATTTGTAAGCATCTTCTTGCCGCTCTGGATTTTCATTTTTTTCCCCTTCTTTCAAGCTGTGAAATTTCCCGAATTGTGAAAAACACAGGTCCTTACTCAGGTTTGCAGGTCAGCAAGAAATCTGTGATCTCTAAGATGAAATCGCTGTGACTTTTCCCGGGATTGGTTTCTGATATGCCACATTCAGGGAATGCATCTCCTGCACCTTCAAAGCTGAAAGATGAAGTCAAGGGAATCGTTCCGGATTTGCCTGCATGTATCAGTGGCTTATTTGGCCAAAAGCTTTCCATAAGGGAAATCACAAATGATTTCCGGAGTCGAGTGTATTATTCTGTCACACAGAAAGGGGAAATTACAAGCCCACTTCTCTTTCACAAGACGTGATTAATTCCCATTGAGTTAATCACTACTAGGATATGTGTCAGGTGGGGCTAGAGTGGGACTGAAAGGAGAGAGGACCCAATAGCAGGTAAACATTTATGGTTATCTCTAATCATGAATTTTCCTCACTGGAAGTCACTGAAAGGCCTTGGCTACAGGATAATGTTCATACACCTATTTTTCTCCTGCTGTAAACAACAAAACATTTTATGTACAGAGTAGAGAATATGGATTGTCATGTCAGGACTCCAGATTACTTCACTCCTTATGGTAAAGCATTGCAAGTCTGGATTTGAGAGGTAGCTGGTATCGTGCTACCAGCTACCCAGCTACCAGGGTCTTGATACAGCAAACAAATCTCTGCAGAAATGGAGACACCTTCCCTGTGACAGGAGTGCCACTGCTTACACAGCTATTGGCAGTTTGCAAAGCCTGTGTAATCGGTCATAGGGATAAAGGACAGAAATATCTCTAGACGCAGCACTTTCTAGCTGATTTCAGGATTGTCCTACAAAGTAATATGACCAGCCTCACCAATTCAGGCCTTGCATGTTCCCTTCTTCTTGAGACTAGCCTTTCTTCAAAAAAGAACAGTATCTGTCAAGGTCAGTGAATCCCTATTGGCTGCTCTCAGGGGGTTCTTTCATGTGGTGAGAAAAAAACCCCCAGCTTAGCTGAGTCAAAGTGGGCTGATGTTCTAATTTTGTTCTTCTACTTTCCTTCTGTTTTACAATCTATTTAGGATTAGAAATGTACTTAGGAGATGTAATTCTCCTGAAATGGAGTTTCTGTCAAAAAAACCCACAAAAAACCCCAAAAAAACCCCAACAAAAATGTCATGACAAGGACCAGTCTTAAAAAGTCTGAAACTTCTTGTTTCAGCAGTCTTTAATGGAATAGTGCTTAAAAAAATAGCCCATGAAATTGCTTTATTTTGACATTTACCAAATGAAATTTTTGGACCTTTTGTGTCCAAATGGCATTTTTCATTTCGAAAGTGAACTAAATGAGAAGGAAACAAACTTTAACAAGAGAACTAAACACCTGGAGAATGAAGCACACATTTCATTTTGGGTTGAATAGTTTAGTCTGAATTACCCCATCAAGAAACTCAAAATAATTTACTGTAATCAGAATGGCATTTTTCCTGATTTGTCAACAGAACAAAAATAATAAAAACATCTCTTATACACCTCAGCTTTAAGCTGAGGACAAAAGAAACATTTTCTAATTTGATTTGCAACAGGAGCAGGACATGGCAACATAGCAAAAGAGCTGCCTAAGATGCTTCTGATTTCTGTGGTGAGTGGGAGCAGGTCAGTTGCAAGAACACGACAGCTTACCCAGCCCCACAGCTGTTGGTGGTGTGAGAACTATAGCTGCAGATAGTAAAACAAACATTAAAAAAAAAATAGTCTACAACTAAATTTCTGAGCCAAGAGGCTCTACCTACAGCCACCAAATCTTTTCAGCTGTTGTCTTCTTCCGGCAAAACACAGCCCTAGAACTTTAATTTTGTTGCTGAAGCCCTGCGTTACTGACCTGGTCGCCTCAGGTTCCTTGGAGCTCTTGCCACATGCTCCTCAGTGCTGTGGCTGCTGCCCATGTGCAACGAGCCTGGGGGCTAAAAATACCCATTACAAATGCTGTGGCATAGCAGCAGCATATTTTGCTCTGTATGAAATCCCTCCATGTGGATTGTGTTACCATCCCACCTCAGCTAGCACATGCTGTCTGGGATTAACTGGCCCATGAAACAGTCCTGGGGAGGACCAGTGCAAATCCAATTCTGCCCGTACTCCAGACCTCCCCTTGAGGGCATTTGGGAGGCTCACATGTGCTCCTCTCAGGTGCCTCTTCTGGGGGTTGTTCCTCACAGGGGTCAGCATCTATTTTTCTTCCCCTCTTCAGGTATAGTCCAGACCTGGCAGGAGGTGGCCATCAGTGTCCCCCTCCCCAGTCCCCATTAGTGACCTCTCCTTCAGGCTCCCCGGCATTTGAGCTCTGTTGTAGTTCCCCTGCTTAGTGCTGTCACACAAACTTTCATGAAGACTTTCCCCCTTTTCTTCTTTGGAAACCTTTCACATCTTTAACGATGGGAAGGGGACTTGGTGAGGTAGAAGAACGTAGACAGAGCAGTGGACAAGTGTGTAGGAAACTTAACTCTGTGTAGGTTATCCTATCCAGACACTTTGTCACTCCAGACACTTTGTCACACTTTGTCACTCCTTACCCTGTAAATCTAGTGTAGTCTTACCAGCATGAGTAGAAGTTCCTTTTATATCTGTGCATGAGGTCAACATTTGTAACGTAATCTGTCCTTGCCATTGTGTGTGTGTATAAAAGTAGCCATATAGATGCTTATAAACTAATGAAGTTCAGCAACTCTGTGAAGATAGGAACATACATGTCACTGCAGTAGCTTGGAAAAAATAAGTGGTGCAAGGCTTAGCCCTTTCAGGCTATCCTTTCTTGTTCCAATGGTTTCTGCAAACAGGAGGGACTGGGCTACAAGAAGTTTGTGATGAAGTATGGGGCCTTGACTGTCCGGTTGAGGTATGACTCCATCCAGCAGTGCCTGCAGCTTTCTTTTATCAAGAACAGGTTTTTATTTATTTCTTCTGGACAGAGACCCCTCACAAACTATCACACTCTTTGTTCTGAGCTGATGTTCCCTTTAGAAAAAAGTTTGTGACTAGAGTATGGAAAGATGGTATTTATTTTTTGTAGTTAAGGACCAAGGTAAACTGGCACCAAGGGCACAGCTCCCCTTCTCCCGGCCTGTGCAGTGAGGGCTTTGGGATCCTGAATATATTTGCAGCATGTTTCATGGACATTATCACTGGGTGTATAAAAGAGCAGCTTATTACAACAAAAGCTCTGCTGATAGCATGGTGCCCGCAGTGAACTCACAAGGATGGCTGGATTATTAGGGGATGTAAAAAGAGCCTTTTAGAAGTGTCACTCCTACACACTAGGGTACAGCAGGAGGTGCACAGCAACAGTCTGTGTGTCTCTCACAGCAGGGAATGTTGGCACAATGGCTTCTGTTTTTGCTGCCTGTTCAGTATTATTTGTTTTATGTTGATACTGTCAATGCACTTAAAGAGATTATATATTTTTCCCATGGCATAAACAAAATGACTTGCATTTTCCAAGGAGAGTAATGGTAATGAGAACTCAGGCTTCAAGGGGAAATGATAGTGAGGTTGACAGCAAGGAGAAATAAATCTTGTATATTCAAGTTAGTCTGAACTGACTGTCATTTCCTTAAATAAATTAATAAAGTCAGGTCCCCATGTTCTTACCTTATGAGGATGGGGAGAAGAGGGAATGAGCTGTGACCTTGTAGCACACAGTGTTTTTAGTAGGTGATCTCTTACCATTAGCTCGAACCAAGCTTCGAGCAAGACATGAGTTTGGTGGTTCTTCTCAGGTCAATGTCAAACTTTTGCCCTCCCCCTTCCATCTACTACCTTGCAGCAGCCCAGAGCTAGACGTGGTGACAGAGACAGAGGATGATGTAAGGACTCTTCTGAAAACAGCTGGGCTTAACAGGTCACTTCAGAAACATCTCCAGCCCTTCTCCCCTCCCCGCTGTCACCTCTCCCACCCCTTGCTGAAGTGTGTAGCCATGAGCTAGACTGAAATGGGGAGGGGGAGTCATGCTATTAATAACTCTGAATCGCTGCTCCCTGGAAGATGCTGAGCATTTGTTTATCCTTTGTTCCCGGGGGACAACATACTGTATGTTACAGCCATTTGTTGGTTGTTTTTTTTTTTTTCCCCACCCAAATACAGAACAGTGGCAGCTGAGCCGCTGTATGAGAATAGCATTAAAATGTGTAATGCACCATAAATAAGCAGAAGTAGACAGCCAGGAAGCTGCGGTAATCACTGCTTTGATGTCGCATGAATTATGATGTGTGTATATATGTGAGCGAGTGTGCGGGGGCGGGGTTTCGTGTTTCTGGCTGTGCTTATTTTGACTCAGCTGCTGTTGCTCTGGGAGGATAGCGAACCCAGCCTGTCATTTACCTATCTCCACCTTCGCACTGACAGCTGTGCTTGTCCCTTGACTCAGAGCAAAGGGCTCTCATCCTGCGCTGTCTGTTCCCTTGGAGTGTCCCTCCCCCCCCCGCCTCCTCCCTGTCCCCCTTGCCCCGGCAGCAGGGCAGGAGGGGTAATCCTGGCCGTCTCCCAAGACCGGGTCACTTCTGCAACCTAGAGAGGATCCTCTTACATCCTGGGCTTCAACATCACCTTCCAGGAGCAGCTGATTTATGTTTCTTGGGTCTACATTAGGCTGTTGGGGTGCTTTTGTTGCTGATTTCCTGCTGCTGCTGGGATAGCGAAAAAGGTAATGGTTGCGTTAGCACAGACAGGTGAGGTTATTAACAACTCGGTGTCGTGCTTCCCTCAAGACACCAAAATTAAAAAGGTGGCTGCTGCAGCCCAGTGCTCTGAGATCAGTAAGATACACACAGGGGCTGGAAAGAGAGGAAAGCCAGCAGGAAAAATTGTAGCACGGGTGTCTCCTTGTTGATTATCTGCTATCAGCTTCCCAGGGACTCCTTTAGCTGGCACAGCAAGCAGCTTGTTTGGAATTATCTCCTGCCCATCCCTGCTACAGCAGCAAGACAGCTTATTAAAACAGCCTAGCTTTCTCTTTGTGCTCTTTGCATTAATTTTTTACCTTGAGCCAATAGCCTCCCTCTGAAAAACTTGTTTGGTCTGAATAGCCACAAATGAGTCTAACAGTGCTTAAGTGCCGCTCGGGTTCAATGAATTCTCTGACCTTATGATAATTTAGGTGTCACAGGGCACCAATAAATGCCAAAAACTGTCTGCCAGTCTGTAACTAGCTGCATAACCACGGCCGAGCGCCGCGGTGCTCAGCCAGCCTGCGAGGCCGATTAATGAGGCTGGAGCAGCAGCGGCCCCGCGTCCGCCCGCGCCCTCTCGCGGCTCCCGGCCGGGGAGCGCGGCCGCCCGCCCTGCCATCATCATCGTGATCATCGTCATCATCATCATTATCATCATTATCATTATCATCATCACCATCATCATCATTCCCCCCTCCTGGCCCAGCTCCGGGCGCTGCTCTCCGCACTGGGCAGAAAACATCCCCCTAAAGGTTCATTCTTATCACGCAACCAGAGCCATTTCCCAGCTGGGGTGAGGCAGGGAAAGCGCAAGCCTTGGCTCTGCTGAAAAGCAGTTTTCTCCAGCAGGGAAAAGGTTTAAGAACACAGAAAACTGGGTGCGCTTAAATACCTAAAAATTTTTCAGCAGAGTCAGTCAAGTCTGACAGGCTTAGAGAGTCCTAATTAACTGCTGAGCATAGGCAAAATTTTCTTGCAGGGGTGATATACTGACATAACCAAAGACCGTGCAGAAAGCATCCAGTGAAGGACAGCTTTTTAGCTTGACAGTTTCAATGGGAATTTGTTGTCTACATATCTCTGAGCATCCAGAGGTGTGTTTTTCTCATTGTTGTCACTTAACACAGTTACACTTTATTTTATTATCTTTATTACCTTTATACACTGTATATACTAATGAAGAGGAAAGGTTTTGCATTGACGTGCTTATACATATAGGGACTGCAATACATAAAAGCAAGAGGCAGCCCTGCAATTTTTCTCTGAGGAATAAGGATGCACCTTGGTGGAGCTAAGTTAATGCTGTAACTAATCTCTCCCTGACTCAGCAAGGAATTGAGGGATGTGCTTAACTTTATTCGCAAACTTTTAGAAGTTTGTGAAACAGATGAAGCCTTGTTGCTGTGTGGCATAGCTGCACAGTAATGGATGCATTAAAAAATGCTGTCACAGCGTACCTATATTGCCACACATGGTAATTAGTCAAATTGCAAGACAATTATCATTCCAATGCTGAGATTGCTGACTTGCACTTGCTTCACAAATGCTGGAAACACCTTCCACATTCAGAACTAGCAGGCCTAATTCTGTGTTATGTTGTAGCTCCATTGCCCTCCAGCAACACAAAAGGCCTGAAGAGGCTAGAAATAGCCTCTGGAGAGCAATCTCTGACATAAGATGTTCATCCCAGCCCATCTGTTGGCATACCACAGCTCCTCAACTCTAGCTACTCCAACTGCCTCACAAACCTCTGCCTGGGGCCCTTGTTGGAAAGGGGCCATGTGTTTGACACGTACAAGCAGAGAGCACTGCCTAGCAGTAGCTCAAAAGCAGCTTATGGTCCCAGGGAATAAATTAAATTCAGTTCAGGAGACAATAACAATTCATGGAGAACCCCTTCCCTCACTCCTATCCAACAAACAGCATTTCCTCCTCCCCTTCTGTTCACTGTCTGTCTCCCAGGAGATCCCTGCTAGCCCTTTCCCCTGAAGAGAGGTGGAGCTGGAGCAGGGGGATGGTGCAGGACTAGGCAAGAAGCCAGTGGTGGTGTGTTTTGGAAATGGTGATAAGCAGGAAAAGCAGGCTGTATGTCCCTCATCTTAGTGAGCATGCCCATGCACAGAGTGGCAAGATGTACCCTAGGAAGCCCATGGTGAGCCAGCCCCTTTTTCTGGAGACAGCACAGTAAAGTGGGATGTCTCTGCCTTCATTCCAATGTGCCAGTGAATGGGCAGAAGGTTTTGGGCATGAGGTGGGACTTCTTGCGTTTTGGAGCCACTAACCTCCCTTCTTTTTGCTTGGGACAGAAATGCTCTCCTGTCTGGTCCTTCAGGCTGCCTGTGGCTCTGTCCTCCAGTGGGAATGGAGCTGTTGGTTCTCTCCCACCACAGGGCCATGGGCTTTCCAAGGCTGATGCTGAAGTGCAGAGCAGAAGGTTGCCCCACTGTCTACCCATCAAGCACCAATAGTTCTGACTCTGGGTGCCCACTTGTTCTCCTCCTTCATTCGGATGCTGCTCTCAGCATAAATCCTACTTCTGTTGCACAACATTTTCAAAACAAAAAAATATATAAACATGAGAAATAGCCCCTGCCCTTGACTTTAGATTGCTTTTCACTTGTTGCAAAGATAGGAGTTGATAAACTAAAAGTACAAAATAGCTTCTCCTAAGTCATATCTCTTTTTTTATTAGCTTTAGATGTTCAAACCACCCAAGAAGAACATGAGAGTTTTAATAATTTTTCTTGATCAGAGGAAGATGAGCATAGGGGGATTCTGCAGTGCAAGTTATTTGACAATGCAAGTCTGATATAATAAATTATTCTGCTAATTTCTGTAAGTATGCAAAGCATATGTAAACCAGCCCAAATGTCAGTATATTCAGTATACAGAGTTTTTAATTTCTTTTACATTGCAGAAGAAAAATACATTTTTTAAATGAAAAATTATTGACACTTCTGTTCTCACCAGCTGAAATTAATTGAAGGTTTGTCATTGTCTTAAATGAAGTGAGAATCACACTACTGCAGTCCTGTTTAGTGTCATAAAGTTGTCAAGCTGCCAGTTTCTTGTTGGCATGTTAATGGCTTTCTTAAATGATATTTAAAGCAGATAAATCACTTGTATAATGATTTATTCTATTTTGCAATTAATTGCAGTGATTGAAATATGCTTTATCTTACACTGGGGTTTTATTTTATATGGCGAGGCCATTATAGTTCCACTTTTTGTGGTATTTGAGAGCTTTATATTTGCCCAAAAGATGTAAGTATGGCAGTTAATGACTGGATGCAAATTCAGTTTTCTGCTTTCTGACAGTTTATGGCATTCAGTCAGTGTCTTTGCTGAGTAGAGGTTTACATTTTAAGGCCTTTTTTTTTTAATCTTCTGACATATTATTGCTAGAATTTCAGATAAATCTAATATTTTTACACTCCAATTTTTTTGTTCTTATTTGCTGTGGGGTTTTTTTTTTCATTTTCAAGGAATAACAAGAATGAAATGTGTATATAAAACAACGATACATCATAAAACACATCACATATTCTTGAAGATACTGCTAGCATGAAAATATTAGTAGTTATAAATCCATCTCCAAGAGAAATGACTATATTTGTCTGCATTCAACCAGTTGTTCATTAAATAGAAAGACACTTTTTCTAAATTGTCTGAATTTTAAGGTCATGTATCTCCTTGTAATGGCTTAGTCTTTGAAGGAGCATTCTTCCAGTTGTTAAAGTAGCTCTCAAAATAAAGTCTTTTCTGCTGTTTATGTGCATGCAGATGAAATTTGTATTCACAGAGAGAGCTAAACCAAGGCTTATATTCTTTTTCCCCTGAAGATCTACTCTCACAGCTTTTAGATGCTTCTGCTTTTGAGCTATGGAAGTGCATGTGAATCCCAGCAACTGAAAAGGTAGCCAAAACTGCAGATTTCTGGTATTTCTCTGTCTTTCATACTTTACAGTGTTCCTTGGGGTGCTGAACTTAACAGAAGCTTGGCCATTCGTACTTTGAATACCTAAACCTAGGAAAGCTAGAAAGCATGAAAAATAGGATGTGCTACCCCTTGAATACCTGATTATAATATATGAAGGGGAAAAGAGCTTTACATTGTAGGGGAGCTTAACTAGAGTTCCCAGTGGATGAAGTGACTGACCTTAGAATTATGTCAATACCACTGGCATTGCAATCCTGTCCTACGGCTCCACTGGGCAAAGAGCTTGGCCTCTGCCTAATCAAAGGCAGCCCACCTGGTATAGCTGAAAGCACTTATGCTGATGCAGATGACACTAATGCAAAAACACTCCTATTTCTGGCTGTCAATAGCCTGTCTGTAATCAGTCTAGTGTCTGGGTTGGATTTCCTTAAACAATGTGGGAGTTTTTGTGGTATTTTTATAATAAATATTATTGAATGACAATTTATCCCCAAAAGTAAGATTAGAATTTACTCGGGAATGTTCTTCTATTTAGTAGTTTTTAAATGAACACATAAATTAATAGATAAGCTTGTTAACGGCTCTGAAATAAAATTAATTTGTTGATGTAAATTGTTACTCAGCAAGAATTTCAGATCTGCAAAACAGCTGCAGTTTTAGTTGCTGACACAATTCCTTAAATAAGACATTTCCACAAGGTCCCTGAAACAGATTATAAATGTTTTTATTTAATGTTATTATTTTATATTATTCTGATGGTAACATTTGCTCTTCTTTAATAAAACAACTTCTCTTAGACACCAGACTCCTGGGAAAATTGGAAAGAGAAACAGAAAAAAGAAATCACTCTAAAGCACCCACTCATCAGCCCTGTATCATAGGGTTAGAATTCAGATAAAATAATAAACTTTGCTAAGAAATAAAGCAAGTTTAGCCATGTGACAGTAACTGATGTTTGAATGTGGTAGCAAATGCATGAGTTATAGAAATTAAAGATCAGTCATTCCAATAGGAGTTATTTTATTTGACACACATGATTAGTGGCCATTACTACTATTCCAACTGACTGGTAAATGTTTATTTACTTTTGCATTACGTTCCCAGAACAGCACAAAACAATCTCAACAGACACTGATGTGTCTAGCAGCCCAAAACACCCACACTGAAATCAGAGGTGTCACTGCATCAAGGGCAGAGACATCCCTGGGGGCTAGGCTGGGTGCCACTTAGAATGATGCTCTGCATTTGGTCCTTAGTGCATAACAGCTACCTCTGCATGTACTTGTCATTTCTAGGCAGATCTGTCCAATTTATCCTGAACTCCCTGTGCCACAGTGTGCTTGCTTCTGCCACTGCCCAAGCTGTTTCCTCAGTTCAAGTATTGTAGGAGAAGGCAATACAGGTGACCTTGCCCCTCATAAGTCACATCTGTGTTGATTTCCCAATACAGCCTCGCCCCTGATGAGCCACAGTTATAGCCAATAAATATAAGTGTGATAAAAGGGGGTGAGTTGGCTAGTGAGGGGGAATTATCATGAAGGAGGAGGATCCTTGAGGAAGAGGAAATGGGAGGATCCTGCAGAGAGGGAATCACTGCTGTGAGGTCAGTCTGGGTCTGCAGCTGGAGCCTGTTGTTGGAACCTGCAGTCACAGTCTAGCCAGGTAAAAGCTGCAGTCAGAGTCTGCACACTGATACCTGCAGTCACAGTTTAGCAGGCAATAACCAGCAGTGAGAGGCTGCAAGGGAAACCTACAGCAGGAGCTTGCTGCAGCCAGAGTCAGTGAATAGTTAGAGTCAGGATGGCTGAGCTGTAAAGAGGAATAAACCAGGACCCCTTTCATGCTGTGATAAACAAGAAGTCTGTGTCTGGGCTCATTTCTACCCTCTAACAAGAGGGCTGCTGCAACAAAGTATGTCTGTGCCTGCTGAGGTCATGACCCTTGGCTCCATGAACACACCTATAGAAACAGAGGCACCAACCCTCCCTTTTTAAAATGCTCATGCAAGATTTGCAAAATCTGTGCAGTGGAGACTGCTGAGGAAAGAAGTTTTCTGTTAATGGAAAGGGCAAATCATAGAAGCATGGATGTAAGTACAAGAACTACAGCCTCACCTGTTCTCTGGGGAGTGCAGTGACTTTCCTGCTCTACCTGCTTGTCATACTCCTGTCCATACCAGCTTGCTCAGTGGCTTACCTACTGATGACATGATTGTGCAGGTCCTTGTTTGTGAAGACAGTTCAATAGCCTCAAATGAGACTGCAGAGGGGGTGGGACTTTCCTGATACACAGAGCTGAACTTTAGGAATTGAATGCGATCCCAAGTCACATGAGATAGATCCAGTGGTATGTCCAGTGAATGAACTGGTGTAAGCTCAACTCCTGCTCTTGGCTGGTAGGAACTTTCTATGGGGATAGAAGGGCAAGGCACAGAAATAACTTGTTCTTTATAAAAATGATTGTTTTTAATTTATTGTTTTTATTTGGTTACTAGTAGAATGTAAGGTGAAATAAACGATTCATGAAGCTCATCTTCCCTTATCACAGCAATTCTTTCTCGGGCTCACTGGTGCTATAATTTATGCTTCTTTTTCCATTTACTGCAATTGCTCTTTATCAGAATTCAGGCTATACTTTGCTGGCTGATTCTGATAGCTGGAAGTAATGCGAAGAAAGTGTTTTTAAAGTAGATTATTACAGGGAAAAGAAAGGTTTTCTATCACCATGATGGTGTTTGCAAAGGGATCTAAATTTTCTTTCAAACAGTACTCTAATTGCTTAATCCTCTCAGCTGTATGAATATTTATAAACACAAGTATCTGAGTTACCTTTCCTGTCACCCCTAAACTGAACATATTGCTAAAGCAATATGAAATAAAAAAAAGCAGTTTTGACTTGAGAATTTCTCCCCTTGGTAGAGAAGCAGATATGAAAATAACTTAAATAATAAGCTGAATAAACTCAACTTAATAAGCTTCAATGTCAGGGTCATATCTGTGCCTGGTGCTAAGAGGGATAGAATTTGAGGGTGACAGATGAACAGTCTGTTTTCTTCTGGTCTTAAAATTCTATGAAATCAGATCTCTCAGCTCTGGAAAAGCGCAGCACTTCTTTTCTGAACAGCCAGAGCTACTGAAATCATGTCAGACCAAGTCCTTTCAGAGCACCTTGAAGGGCCTGCAGGGAACTGTGGTAATACCATGGTGGCTCAGTCAATGGGAATACTGATAATGGGATACTTGCAGAGTTCAAAGTGGTGTTTGAAGGCAGCATAGTGAGAAGCAGTCCTGAGTATTTTGTGAAAACTTTCTTCCACAGCTGCTGCTGGCAGGAGCCCTATGGTTTGGGAACTGGTCTGAACAAAGGTTCACTATGAGCAGCTGCCCTTGAGTGTGTTTGCATTTTCTTGCATCTGAATTGTTGCTTTGAAAAACATGGAGATGCATCCAAAGCTCAGCCTCCAAGCCCAGGATGAAGATGGAAGTCAGCATGGTGCAGGTGGATGTGGCATGGGAGGAGAGGCTGTGTGGCTCCTGTCCCAGGCTCTGCACTAAGAGCAAAGACCTCTGGACAGAAGCAGCACTGGCAACTACTTCCTGCTGGCAGGGCACCGATTGGCAGACATTATCCCCAAGCAACAGGAGATGAGCTAAGCCAGATAAAATTTGGCCAGTTCAGATGATAAAGCACTTTGCTGCTGCAGAGCTCATTATGAACCTCACAGCCCTTTCTGGACCTAGGAGATAAACAAGGGAATTCAAATTCATTAAATGCATTGACTTATTAAGAGTGACTGACTTACCTTCAAGATTAAGTCTACTTCATTTGTTGCTCATCATAGGTAATTGTAGATGATTGAGGATATGGGGGCTATCAATTTTCTAGATACTGGATAAACACCCCTGTCCTTGTGTCTTGTCCTAATTTTTTAGATTAGTAAGTTCTGATTTACAGTGACATATGATATTTTAATTTTTCGTCTTTTTGCAACTGGTTTGTCAAAGACATGGGAAAGCAATTTTGTTGCCAAGAAAAAATCCAGCACAGCAAATTTCAATTCTTAGTTCACTTCCAGTAGCAGAAATCTCCCTGGAGTTTGAGGTACAAATCCAAGAGTCAGTAAATAGTTGGTTGTTGGAGCAACTGACCGAAAACTCAAAAAGGAAGAAAAAGGGTTCTCAGAGCAGGAAATGGGGGCTTTAAGTATTTACATCACCTGAGCAGTACCAGAAATATGAAAAAAAGTTAATGATGATCATGTAAAGCGATGAAAATGGAGAACAACATGAAAGTGAAGAGAAATATTTAAAAGGACTGGGGAAGATAATTAACTGCTTAAAAGGCAGCATGTTAAAACAACAGAATAGAGAAGGCTATTAGAAGTAAAATACTCATATCCATTTAAATGTGAAAATCTTTTCCAAACAAGGAAAATAAAAGACAAGTTAAACTCATCCTGTTGAACATAGAACTCTAATGAGGCAAGCCAAAAAAAGATTTTGAAGAGCAACTTCCTACAGGCATAAAAGTGACTAATAAGAAGTTTCTCAGAAACAGGAAGCCTTTTGGAAAGTCAATGGGCTGAGAGATGATTAAGGTGCAAATAGGATACTCCAGGAAGCAGTGCTGTGGTGAGAAAGCTAAATGAATTATTAGCATCAATGTTCTCTTCAGAAGAGGTCATGAAGGTTTCCACACCTGAGCCATTCTTTACAGGTTCAAGCCTGAAGAGCACTCAGAAATCGAACTGTCAACAGAGGAGATTTTCAGAGCAATTCAATAAAATGAGCAGTAGCAAATCTCAAGGACCAGGTAGCATTAAACCAAGCATTCTAAAGAAGCTAAAATATGAGACTGCTAAACTACTAATTTCTGAAATCACTTTTGAAAGCAGAGAAATAGAAAGTTGCAAATGTGATGCTATTAAAAAAAAGAGCAGAAGAGAAAAAACTACTGACCAATAAAATTGATTTCTGTACTAGACAAATTGGTGGAGATCATAGAAAGTAGAACTGATAAACACATCATTTTGTAGAGAGCAAACATGTCCCTCAAATCCATTATTGTCCTTTGGAGGAATTAATGAGAATCAGACTAAGGGTGTGCTGCTGAAGTACAGTGGACCTGGGTTTTCACAAAGTGGTTCACATCACCAAAGGTCCTTAAAGAAATTAAACAGTCATGGGTTAAAAAGGAGGTCCCCTCACATGGTTTAATACATGACTTAAAGAAAAGTAACAAAGATTAAGGATGAACTGCCATGCTTACAAAGTGGAGAAATGAGGCCTGATTGAATCCTACAGGGTCCCTACTGGTGTTCTGAATTAGATTTGATACAGGAATGGGGATGAAGCCAGGCTGTGCTCCAACTTTCTAGCTTTCAACTGTTTCCTTTGATCAGGAATACAGTTTAATTTGAGTACAGACTGAACAGGTTGGTATCACCGTGAGCTTTGCTAGATAAGGACACTCAGGAGACAGCAGATCTGGGTTCAGAGCAGAAGGGCAAGAGACCAGAAGACTCCTCACCCCTGTTTATTATATCTAATATATCTGTAGCAAGGTGACCATGGGTTGGAGGGTGGTTATCCCACTGCTCACCCACATTGGTCCAGGAGGCTGTCACTCAACCTGCCCTCCTCATGGAGAAGGAATTCATAACAAGGGCAGTATTTACAAAACATGGTCCACTGTTTACATTTACGAGAGTGAGAAGCTGCTACGCTTCTGCTTTAATATGAACGCTCAGAAAACTAGGAAGGATCATGGCAACAGGTTGGTGCATAGGCCTTTAAGACCAGGACACCAATGCCAGGCTTGTGTTGTTGAGATATCATGCATTTGCAAGCAGACTTGAATCTAAGGGAAGAAACTCTTTCTTTCTTAGGTTAGAAACTGCAGTAATGGCAGGCATTAGGGAATATGTCGTGTATGCCTTGGATTTGACAGAGCTGGCAGATATTCCTCTTTGTGTATGTCAAGCAAATTAAATGCTAATATTGACCCACCACTAGCAAAGATACTTGTTGACTGAGGATGGGAGAAAAAAAAAAGATTTGCCAGTCTACATTCCAAGCTGTCAGAAATATGATACTACAACAAGAGGCAACTTTTAAGTCATAGAAACATTAGATTTAAAACATTTTTAAAACATTGAAACATCAGATTTTCACAAATTGTTACACTTAGGCAGTTTTATTAAAAACTTTATTAAAGCACTTTTGTATGGATCAAAGCTCTCTGTTAAATTTGGCTATCTGGGAAATATAGGAATTTTTTTTACTGCAGGTATACGGAGGTAACTGGTTGTCAAAAGCTAAGCGGTCACAAGGAAAAAAAATGTTTTCTCTGCTTTAATTAGTGAGCCTTTTCAGACGTTCTGAATCCTTAACCCATGAGAACCTTAGGGCAAAAACAACCTTTGTATTGGCAGGTACACATCTATGTTCTTTTTTTGATATTTAATAGCTGCAACATTTCTCCTTTAGAGATGTTATGGTTCCATTAAATGAGATGCTGTTTCAAAACTTATCTTTCAAATAAACTGCACTATAACTGTTGCATACAAGGATCGTAACTCTGAACTACGAATCTATTCACAAAGTGCACTGATGATACTTAGGGCTGTATTTCTAAGCCTTTTGCTAGCATAACAGCTGTTTTGGGGCATGGTAGTTAGTGTGGTTGTGTAATTTTTACTTCCAAGTAACATAACAGCCTAACAGCAAATCTCTTGTGTAAGAAATAGCTATATCTCACTTTCAGTGGAGCCATGAGTAAAGAAAAGGTAAATAAACCTTTGTATGGTTTGCTATAGCTTGCATACATCTACACTCCCATACTTTCATGTGTACTGCACATCTTGGGCAGCAGGGCAGGCTGTAGAGTATTTGGCAGGTATATGGCAGGTGCTGCATATGTGCATTGTGTAATCTACCGGGGAAAACTCCTGCGTGGGAAAATAATAATTTACAGACATGAAATCAGTGAAACTCCCAAGAAACCACAGCACAGCACTGTCAAAATAACTGTAAAAATATACTTTCCCACTCTTATCATGACAGTGAAATTAATGGAATTGAGGAATTTAATTAGGTTGTCTGCTTGTGCTGTTTGGCACTGCCTCGTGTTTTGTGGAATAACAGGCCCTGCCATCAAATTGCTCCAAGCTCTGGTTAGAACAAATCAGTTCACATCAATTCATGTGAACAGTGCAATGACAGGTTATACCATTGAAATGTGGAGTTAATGTGCAAGGCAATGCCAATCTGATCTGACAGTGGCATATAGCGATGGTGAGCAGCTGCCAACAAGGACACAAGCACATGGAGACAGAAATCCCAGAACATCCAACAATTTCTTCTTTTATTTATCCTCCTTTTGAAATGATTCAGTGAAATTGCTTGCAGTGCAAGGATACCAGGAAAAAATTAGGTCAAGTAGCACAATATTGTCCCTGAAGTACTTCCACTGAAATGGGTAAAATGATACCCACTTCTTTCTTTCAGGGCTAAATCCAGGCCGTTTTTATTTCTGATGCCTTTTGCATAAAATGAATTAACCAGTTGACAGGTTTAGAGTAGGAAGAGATTAAAAAAAACCCAAACTAAATCTGTTTCATGATGTTCTCAAATTCGCTTTAGGCTGAAAGAAACTTCTGTGAAGTCTCTCTATCTTTTCCTTGTTTGTATAGTCTTCCATAGATACCTGTTATCAATTACTGTTGATAACATGATGCTGGAAGAGCTGAATTTTGGGTTGAGTTGCTAAGTCCATTCTTAAAAGTATGGTGAAAGGCCACCACCTTCCCCCCATATGCAATTTCTGCATCAACACTAGGATACTAAGACCATATAACTTCAATTCTGCTTATCTTCCTGAGAGATTAGGGAACTACAAAATTATGAAAGCAAACAGCTGCCTGAACTGATATCACATGGCTGAATTTTTCACCATTCTTTTTCTCTTAATATATTTGTTTATTTCTGTCCCAGCAAGACTACAAATGAAGCTCAGCTGACCAGTGGAAAGTGAGAATAAGCACTGAGTTTGTATGTAGGGAACAGAACGTTTTATCTGCTTGGACAATGCTCTTACCATCTGTGGGATGAAGTGAACAGGTAAGTACAAATCTTTGTTAATGTAACCATAAAGTTTTACCGCTAAAATTGAAAAGGTCAAGCAGTGCAAAAATCAAGGTTTCTCTAGCAATCTTTAACTTGGTTTCATTCCACAGTATTTTCTTTTCTATTTTATGTTGTTAAATATGTCATGAAATATATTCCTCTTTGACGCTAAATGTGTATGATAAGTATACAGGGCATGAATTGTGGTAGAAGTAACAGTTGCCATGGGAACTTTAACTTTTGCATATGCCAAGTGTGAATCTGTAATAGTGAAATCATAAGACTGTGATGAACTGGAGTGTGGCACATCCCTCTGACCCATCCCTTTGAAGAAATCCCTTCTTATGTACCTCCCTGCCAGCTCTGTGCTGCCACATCTGATCCGCAGCTGGTCCCTACACCGGGGCAGGAAAGCACTGGACTCTTCTTCTGCCTCTCTTTTTCAGAGAGTCCATGAATTTCTTCCTGATACTGTCCACTCACAGGTGAGCCTCTTGAGGCTTGCACACAGGATCAGATCTGACCTGTGTTCCCTTGTTCAATGAGTTCTTCAGCACGTGTTTAGCAATGCTTATCAGTTCTTTGGCAATTTCAGATGCATTTTCCCTTAGCTTCTCACAGCTAGAGTTATGGACCTATTTTATGGTGTGAAGAGCAAGGGTACTTATTTTATGGCAACTTCTACTGGACCCAGCCAGAACTTGGAACCTTACTCCAGGAGCTTCAACCAAGTTATTTCTTCCCTAAGCATTAATACCATCAGTTTCCTACAGAAATACACTGCACAGAAACCTTCTTCCTTTAGGCCCTTTCCCTAACCTAGTCCTAAAATGGAAATTGCTGTCTTGCTGAAATTCTGATGCAGTGTTTGTTTACTCCCAGATAGACCTCAAACCCTGAAGTATCAAAAGCATGAAATAGATCTGCAGAGTGAAACATGTTTGGAGATAAAAAAGTTCATTTAGTCAGTCTCCAAAAAGGTTTGTCACCTTGTGGGGATTTTTTCCAATATCCTGGGGTTTTTTTGTTGGCTTTTTTTTTCCTTCCTGTGACCCAGAATGTCTGGCTGAAATATAGTTCCTGGGGGATCTCAGCTCATAGTGAAGAGAAGCCCAAACTCTGTGTCCATTGAGCAATTCTGTGGGCCTCTTCTGATGGGAGATCCAAACAGAAGTGATATAGGAATACATTTTCCTGGGGAAATGCCAAGCCACTGTTCAGACATTTTGATACAGGCTAGATGGCTCCACAACCTCTGTGTGTATGAACCACTTTGTTCTCACCACTTTTCTGTCCAGATTTTTCATAACTTTAAATTCAGGAAGAAGAGGCATGTGGGGGGGAGGTATGGAGAGAGAGAAAGAAGAAAGAAAATAAAGAAGGAAAGAAGATTGGTTTGTCTCTCTTCCACAATACACACAATTATCAAAGGAAAGTGACAATCAAGAGAAACTGAAAGATAGCTTCCCAAGCAGCAACATTGTGTGCCATCACTTGGTGAACAAAGAGTTTATTCTTTCCCTCTTGGGACGATCACCCATGCCAAATATTCTGGCACGTTCTTGAGCCTGCTATCCAAGTAATACTCACTTACTAACAGGAACATTTGTTTGTGGATAATGCTCTAAGTTATACTGCTGGGGTTTGCAGGGCATGAGAATTTTTGGTGTTGTTAAGAGCATAAAAAGCCACCTCCTCTCTCTGCAGGCAAGCAGAGACTCTGCATATTCTTCATGTAGGTTCTTCTTTGTCTTTAGTCTGGAGATTGTCTTAGATCCAAGTAAACCAAACAAAAGCTGATTATCTCACCTTTAAATAGAGGGATTATGGAGGACAAGTTGAAACAGGGTAACCAATCTCACATTTGAGCAGCTGATGGGGATAACCCTTCAGATGGAAAAGATTTGAAGGAATAAGGGGAAAAAAATTCCTAGCTGAAGATTAATGCAGAGCCTTAGCTCCAAGTGTCATGCCTGACATTTGACTCATCATTCATAGTTCTTTGTATTTGTATAAAGAGGAAGCACAAATAAATAGGAACTTTAATTTGTTCTGCAGCAGTGAACCTGCTTTTCTTCTGAAAAGTTCACCATAAGGGAAACTTCCTTGAGAAGCAATGTCAGCATTGACATCTTTATCTTTTCTCTTCCCACAGCCCCCCAAAAATGTTTTGTGTTTTTTGTTAGCAACATATATTTCCACATAATTATTGTGGATGCCTTGAAACTAAATGGGCTGCAATTAAGTTCTTGAAAATACCCTCCCTAGAACAGCCCTCTTCTAGGATTATTGTAGAACAGGTCCCAAAATAGTACAAAGAAATGCTCAGCAGAATTCAGATATTAGATCTGTGCAAAGGTAATTTTAAGCAACCCTTAAATTTTCCCAGTCCTTGTTTACTTAGGCTGGTGTCCTGAAAACTATTTTTCATCTTCACTGCTAAAACACTGTTCAGGTGAAAATGCTGATGGTAGCCTGGGCTTCCTGAAGGAGATTTGGTGGCTCCTGGGTTTCCCTGGGTCACAGGAAGACATATCCTTTCCCTCTGTCTGACTGCAGTCTCTCTCCACGGTCTGTGTTTGGAGTTATCTCGGCATCAGTGTGTTCACAAAGGGTCTTCTTGTGCTGGTACACGCTCCCAGAGTTGCCATGTTGCTTCAGGCTAGGAGAGAGATGGAAGCCAGGTTTTGCCTTCAAAATACACTAAAACTGAAAGCAGTTTTCTGGCATGATCACACTAGCACTGTTTTGATTTTGAAATGGGTGTATCATTGAAGATCATATGGATCAAGAGTCCTGGAAGTAAGATAAACCGGATTCCACAGGAGCTTTTTTCTGTTCTCTGTCTAACCTACAAAATTTGATACTTGGAACTGTAACTGCTGAAGACAGTCTTTTCACCAGATCAACATACATGGAAATGGACCCGATTCTGCTTTAAGCTGGTGCAGTTTCAAGGAGGCGATTCTGATTTATACTCAGGTAACTGAGAGGAAAATAAGTTCTATTATATCCGTAAGAGTGCTCGTATTTTAAAAGGGCTAGAGTTTTAAGCTGTCATTTAAGCCAAGACAAATAGATTTTCTTGTCACCCATCCTCAGAGTCTATGACAGCTCAGAGCTCTTTTGGATGGATTTTTGAGTTGCAGGAGGATAGCAACAAGCTACAAAAACATCACAGAGTGTCTTTCTAGTATTTTACCTTTTTCTCTAGTCTTCTTTATATCATCATAAACTAGATAAAACAGCAGCGCACAGCATGAGTAGCATTTTGATGTCATTCAGGCTACCAAGGAAGTGGAAGATACAGCTTAGTTCAAAGTGCCAGACATGCACCGGCAAGATTAATTTACAGCAAAGTCAGAAATCTGAGTAGGTTTGAATTATGCTTCTCCATAATACAAAAAAAAAAAAAAAAAAAAAAAAAAAAAAAAAGAAAGAAACACTATGGAAGTTGATGTGGCATAGTGCACAGGGGAAAGAAAAAAAAAACATTTTCATTCCACTTTAGCAATAGCATCAGAGTCTAGTAGTAAGACAAGCTCGTGAGAACATCCAATACCGGCGTTGGAAGAGAAAGGTATTTGTCTTCCCAAGTCAGACCAAATTCTACGTTTTTTAATTGTTGTGGGGAAATACAGATTTACACCTGAACCAATAAAAGCAGGATGAACTCCTTTTCAGCAGGCAAGAAGAGAAGAGATACAGATCACTCTCCAAAGCAGAAGGAAGAGTGCAAAGTAATTTACACCACCAAAACACATTTCCCCCTCCAGTATGAAGCAGTGGGGAACGGTGATCAAAATTGATTGTTCCAGTTAAAATTCTACATCGTGATATTAGTGAAAAAGTAGCATGATGAGCTCAGCTTTTCTACAATGTCACAAAAAATAGAGACAGGAACCTGTTACAATGAAAGGGTTCTTTGGCACATCATACATTTTCTTGACTCATTGTACATCTTTTTCTTTTTTTTTTTTTTTTTTTTTTTTTTTTTTTTTTTTTTTTTTTNTTTTTTTTTTTTTTTACTATGTTTTGTTTACTTCATGGACAATCCATTAAATTCAAATTACATCTTCAGGGAAGTTTACTTCATTTGGGCCTTACCATGGAAGGGTATTGTGTGTATTTGTATTTCTACTGTGGATGAATGGGTCAGAACTTAATAGCAAGTTAGACAGGTGTGATAGTCAAGATGTATAAATAGCACTACTCTTTTTTTTGCTTTAGCAGTCCACTTCTACCTTTTCTGTGAAGAAACTCCAAATATTTATGTAAATATGTAAATCGGAGTGATAAAAATGATAGAAAACCCTTTTTTTCCTCCAGCTCCTGAGCCATAATTTTATGTTTTATTGCTGATTACAGTGACATTAAATAGTCAGTAAAACAAGTATATCTGCATCACACAGTGCATAAACAGCATTTTGGATGACTGTCTAAGTTATTTAAAATATTTCAGTGTCATGATATGTAGAATTGCACGCTTTCTTAGAAATCCCTTTCCTTTTTTGACTTCTCAATCACAGTGAGTTTTATGAGTAAGAGGCTAGAGGTGTATAATCAAATTCATTACACTGAAGTAGAAAGTCTTTATTTGCCATTAATTTGAAAATAAATTGTGTCACTCTCTCCCTTCATTGAAAGAGAAGCATTTTGTAAAACTAAGTAAAGTGCAAAGGTGTGTACTCACCTGTGTTGGAGCCATGTGCAGTTTTTGAAAGTCTAAATATGATTACAACTTCTCTGATCATTTTCTGACTTATGCTGCCCCCATCAATCCTCCTTCTCTCCTTTCCACCCTTACTTTAGGGTTTGCCTTATGCAAGCAGGACAGCAAATCTGCCCAGCTCGAAAATGAAAGCAGGTTTGGGTTTTGTTTTTATATTCTTTGACAATAGAGTTTCTAGCTGGAGCTCTTTCAAACCCTTGCTGGGTTTTCAGAAAGCAGTGACAGAAATGGCTTCTGATTCATGGCCGTGCTTTGTTACCTTTCAAAACATTCATAAGCTCTACAGTTGCATGTAGTAAACATGTTAGTGTTTACTACATGCAGATGGTATTATGCAAGGTGTTGATCTCCTTCAGTGTGGAGAGGAGGAGTCTAGACTCTTGGAAGATGTCCACAGCATCTTTCAGGTTCATGTCCGAACCCTAGAAACAGTCTTAGTTCTGCTTTCACACAAACCATTGATGCTGAGTGATCTCTGTGATAATGCTAGATTTCATTTTAACTTGTCTGTAATTTTTATTTATTGTAATGTTTTGCTGTTTGCTGAAATTCCAGTAAGATTTTGCATTATAAAGATAATCCTTTCTCTACCATTATATGGTATTATTGTGTCATGAAATAAAAACATTCCAAGGTTGTTTTCCAAGATACATCAAACTGTTGAACAGGACTGCATATAGACTAATCATGTCATTTAATACATAACCAGGATGTCAACTCAGCCTCAGCAAGGGCCTCTGGGAGAAAAACAGAATTAGCTGTACTTACACAAATATGTCCTGGAGATTAGCTGTAGTAGACTCAGTAGCCATTTCAGAAGAAAAGTAAAAAGTATTCTTATCTTTAGCTAGTAGACTCCACTAGGGAAATTATGAAAATATTTAATTTTCAGCCCAGAAAGTTGATAAACATAGCAGTTCTTTAGATAGACACTAATTTTCATTTTGGTAAAGAAAGTTATGCACATATTTTCTAAACTATCTTTAAAAAATACCTATACCTATGTTATAGTCACAGATACCAGTTTTCACCTTAGCCATGGAATAGTGCCTCTCCTTAGAATAAGTCTAAGCAGCTTAGTAGCAGTAGGAGCACAATTACTGCCCATGGATCTAACCACCATTTAAAGAAGATTCTCCACTGAACTACAGTCCTTCCCCTCATATTCATTTTGTATAAGATGCATTTCCACCTGGGAGCTGCTAGTAAGCTTGTTTTTTCTCTGGAATATGCCTGTAGTCCAGGACAAGCCCTTGGAAAAGGCACCTTAAATCTCTGTAGTTAGGCAGATTATCATATTCACAATATTCCTAAACTCCACCTACATGACTAGTGAGAACTTTGAGCTGTTGCTTCAGGGAGAGCTTCATCAGTGCTTGCAACATCCTCATCTGCTCCAGAATTTGGCTCCTCCACATCCACTGACAGACCTGGATTCTCCCTTGACATGGGTTGGGGTATTTACACCAACCTTGATATGCTTGCAAGGAGATTTATGGTGACATCCCCATCAGAACTAGATGCTGTGGAAGGTATTCTTTATGAACAGAGTTTCATATGCCTGAAATCTTGTCAATGTGGCCAGCAAAGAAGGAGTTTGGATCTGCTGGGCACATTTTTGTAATGAGCTGTCTCAGTGGGATTCCTTGTCTCCATTCAGCTTCCCCAGCCACAAAGGCAAAACCACAACCAACCTGCAGATCTGTGTATCTTCTGTTTAACCCTGTGAATAAGTAAGAGGTCTCAACACTTCTTGAACATATGTAGGGCAAATATTTCTCTTCTGGGGAATCACAGTCTTACAGTTCATATACTGAAATTGCATTTCTCAGTACTCAGGAAAACTTTTCACTGTTGATCATTCTTTGTAAATTGTGCCTCTGAGATGAGATGCAAAACAGCAAACTATGTCAAGGTAAACACATTTTTAGGCACAACTGAAAAGAGGGCCAGTGTTTGAGGGAAATGGTAATTTTCAATTATGATGTGCCAGTGGCACTGATCTGGGATACCACACCAGAGTCAGCCCTCTTGCTCCTGAGATTCATCAGGCTGGTCCTCTTTTTCACAAAATCACAATTTGTATTCCTTCATAAGATCATCATCTAATATACATATTTCACTAAAATCACCAAGTCTTAGAGACTTGGGGAAGCTTAGAAAAAATCATAATGGCTTGTTTCTTGCTCCTAGATTTTCCAAATGTGCTTGATTTCCTTTTCCAGCACTCAAAATGCACATCTTATTTTACTACTGCTAGTCAGAAATGAGCTTAGTTTATTTCAATGGGCTTTTTTATAAAATGTCAGGGATATACTAGATTGTTTTAAAGGACTTATATTATGGCATAAATATTTTTGCAAGTGTACTAAAAAATGGATTGTCTGTCTCCCTGTGGCTTCAGAGAAAGTTTTCTGTATTTTTCTGAATTTAGTAGTGTCTTTTCATTGTTTCTGAGGCCAGTGGTTACAAATATAGTCACTCACACACACACATGAACACACGCTTGCAGATGCAGTCATACAGATAGACCACTTTGCAAAAACTTAGTCAGCATGTAGGGCCTGGATTAAAAGACCTTTCATGGAGATTAAAAAAACAGAACAAAATACAAGTAGTAATTATTCAAAATAAAACTGAATAGAAAACTTCCAAGCTGGTGTAAATTCTGAGACATATTCCTTTTCCAAGTCAAAATTAGAAGTTAAAATCTACTCTATTTTTGAATATCTCTCATTCAGAAAAATAATACTGATGTAAATGTCTTGATTTTAAAAGTACACCTTTGTATTTCTATTTGCTAAAATCTTTTTGAAGAGAGTTAACTGAGAAGTCAACACTGTCCCAGAAATAATTCCAAACTGAAGAACACAATGTTTCCTTTAGTGCGGTTGAGGCCTGGGGTTGAGGACATAGTGGTGCTTTCTGGATTAGGTTTCTGTATGGATTCAGGATTTCTGTCTGAAGGGATACCAGTATGGGGATGCTGGTTCCTCACTCTAGACTGGTCCTTGCCTCCATGGCCACTGATGGCTTGAGGAAAGTGCACACACACTTTAAAGAGCAGATGATGCAAGTGCAAGCTGTCCCTATCTTCAAATGCCCTATGAGTGTGTTTTGCCCTCCTGCTTCATGTTCTTATTTGTGCAGCAGTTGAGCCCAAGAGCGAGGACTTAGGAAACCACCTGGCCCACAGTGTAAGATCCACTCCCAACACACAGGCCTGAACTTCTCCTAGATTTTTTCCAGGAAGAAATCCAAGTCCTTCTCTTTCTCTAAACATACTCTAGCACTGGATTATGACTCCAGTGAGGTGGTAGAATTATCCCAAACCTTGCAGGGTTTTCAGGGACACACTGACAGAGAGGTGCCTCTGTTGCCTCAACCTAGGTTATAACAAACCCTTGACAAGACACATTTAAAAGGCTGTGCCAGCCACACTGGATGGGCATGTATTAGTGAGATTAATATGTCATTGTGTAGAGTTTTACAGTGGTTTGAGGTGTATAAATAGTTTTTAGGCATCAGAAAAATTATTCTCTGGTAAGGCAGCTGTGGGATGGTGCACCTTTTCCTAGAGTTTCATTCAAAGAGCACCAAAGTCAAAAGGAGTCTCACTGTTACTTGAGAGATTTAGACCTGGCGGACCTGGTGAGGTTTTTTCCCTCTGTCTGCTTGGATGTAAATTTAACAAAACTGTGTGGTTTTTGCATTGGGAAATCTATTCTCACAGCTAGAGATCTTTTCTGTTAAAAAAGACTAAGCTTGGAAGAGGAGAAGAGGCTGGTCTAGAGAACAAAGCAAATGCTGGACTTTTTGTGGAGTTTTCAGCAGTGCAGTGAATGTTTTCCTTCAGTTAGTGCGCCAAATGTGTGGTCTATTGCACAAAGCAAAATATGGCCCTCTGCTCTCCTTTTCTAGAGAAAGCTACCTGTGAGGCATGGCAGTTCCTTGTGTTCTTGGAAACCCTGGCTGTTTATGAAATCCAACTCCAGACCACATCTTTAGTGTACGAGTAATGTGGGAATGTTAAATTTAGAGACGCGGTGGAAGGTCTTGATTTCATGTGAAGGAGGATCAAGCTGAAGTGATCCTATGCTAATTGCTGTGATATTGTGCAAGACACCTTGAAATTTCTATGTAATGCCATTTCGTTCCATCAACCAGAATAAAGTTATCATGAATTCTCACAGCCATCTGTAACATATTTTTGATGACTGTGCATCAATGGTACATATTCCCAGAAAGTGTGAAGAATAATAATTAATAGGCCCAATTCCAAACTACTGAAGTACCTAGGAGGATTTCCATCAGGTTTAATGAGAGTTGAAACATGCCTTAGCTAAGCTGTTTGGGGAAGGAGAAGCTTTCTAAATGACATATTTCTCTAGCTCTGCAAAAGGTTCTTTGGGGTCACTGTCTGCTTTGGGTGAAACACATTTCCAGCCATAAACAAAAGGACTGCTCATCTCACCTGACAAGCATGTTGGCAAGGTAAGGAGACAATAAAATAAACTCCATCCTCTCCAATTCTCAGACTATTTGTTCTGCAAAATCCAGGAAAAAAAGGACATAGTTTTTGACATAGCCAAAGGCTTAATAACTTACAACTCCTGCAGTCCCAAAGGCCTTGAAGAAGAAAAAATGCCAAAGTCAAGGATGCCTACTCCTTCAGCAGTTTCCTGCTTTTGTAGCAAAGGAGCTACAGCTCAAAGGGATCATTTAATAGCAACTGGGGGCACAGGGTCCCTCTGTGGAAACCAGGACTTAAAGCAACAGTAGAGTCTACAGTGAGTTATCAGGCAGGATTATAGCCGTATCTCCAGACAAGAGATGCTGATGGCAATGGAAAAGTCTAGCAGAAAACAGAAGACCTGTGTCTATTCCTCACACAGAAACTTAGAGATTTTTTTGGCAATGCCCAGGAGAAATTCAGCCTAAATTGAGCTAATTCCATCTGCCTCACCAGCAGAGTTGTGTGCTCCCTCAGCAAGCAGCAGGGATGGAAAATTTGGCGAGACTTCTCCCTGCCTCTGTTCATCCCACCAAGGTTTTCTCAGTCTTCCATACTCATTTGCAAATAGCCAGCTCCCCTGAAAGCCTCAAGTGTGTCTAGACATTGGCTAATCCCATCCCTTGTGCCAGCTGGGTGACATCAGCATACTGAATATTGCTACAGACCTCTGCACAAGCCAGGTCTCTTGGCACACATTAGCACAGGCCTTTCCCAGGCTACTTTGCTGGAATCACTGCAGGCAGAGGAATGCTGCCAAGGGCTACCTGCTAGGGTCTCTCTGGAGCATGAAGGTGACAGCTTCAGAGAGCAATTCTGTGCACTAATGGGAGATTCTGAATAAGTAATCAAAATACATGGTCATGGATATCCTCCTCAAGGAACCACTGTGGATTCTGTTTTTTTGTACTCAGTGGGAGTTAATCTGGATGTTCCAAACTTTTCTTATCACTATTAATTTCCTTTTAAGATTTATAAGCTTTGATTCCATCCAAGTAAACCCGAGGATTCAGGAAGTTACCACTTTGCTCAGCAAGAAATTCAGTGATCTCCTGCCACCTGGCTGATTGCTTACCACTGCACAAGGCTGTCAGCATCAAACAAGCTGCTGAACACTTACTTCCTAAAAGATATTCCAAGTTCAACTACATTCTTGTTCTCTATTATGTATAAAAGAAACAAAAGAGCCTGTCAGAATAAAGCCGTTTACCACATACTCTGAAATACCTTTAATTGTTGCATGGCACTTAAATACTTAGAAAATTTTGAGATCAATAGATTGATCTTACTGAGTCATCCGTCTCCCACCTATTCAAATGTTCATGCTCAGCATTTTAATTATCTCAGCACCTATAAATTGGGAGTTAGGAGTATCAGAAAACCAGTCACAGAATGGTTCAGATTTGGAAGGCACCACTGGAGGTCATCTATTCCAACCTTCCTGCTCAAGAGGATCCCCTAGAGCACACTACTCAGGATTGTATCCAGACAGCTTTTGAATATCTCCAGACAAAGGGACTCTCAGACTTCTCTAGGCAACATGTTCCAGTGCTCAGTCACCCTCACAGTAAAGAAGCTCTTCCTCATGTCCAGAATACCAAAATTAATGTCTGCATCCCTTTTTCTGAATAGGCTGTTCTAGACACCTTTGCTGTGCAAAGTGCAGCAGGGAGAATGTTGCAGAGAGGAAATGCTTGAGAGTAAGGTCATCAGCTTTCAAGGCATGGGGTGGGTCTCTGCCCTTATGCTGAATCAATAAAGACTGCCTTGTTTTCCTGCAGATTGTACCTGAAAAGCAGCACCTGTATGTCGCTCAGGAAAGTGGAACTTGCCATTGTCTGCTCAGCACATTGTTCTGTCTTTTAGTCTAATGTCCTGGCTGCAAACACTGACAGTATTCAAACCTTTCAAAGATGAAAGATCCCCACAGTATGGATCCTCACGAGTTGTGCAGCAGTGCATAATGAGATAAAATCTCCTAGCTGATCACCTACTTGGTCAATTCATGCCTTGGGGCATGAGATTTAATTGCCTTTAACACTGTTTGTAGTTTAAAATAGTGTACTTAGTAGAAACTATTTCAGCTTTGGTTTTACTCCACACTGAGAAGTGGTAGACACTAGCAACAGAAACACCATTCAAACATCAACTTCTGAGGGGAGTTAATTACATTTTAAATGTACACCATTTTAGTCAAATAAATAACAGCTGACTTATGCATGCACGTAACAATAAAACAAGTTTTTATATCATCTTGTGTATCATTACACCAATCAAAAGTCACACATACAGATGACTGAACACTGCAGTTTACAGTATTAATAAGTTTTTTCTCCCTTCCTTTTTTTCATATCAGGTTCTCAACCCTGGCTACCCAAAATCTCCAAAGTAATATACTTTAACAAACAAAATTAGGCATATGTATCATTCCTTGTGGAATTTGAACCCATTGTCACTGGGGAGAAAGCTGCAATTTAATAGATGAAGATGTCAAACCATGTTATAGAAGCTCTTGTGACTGCATATTTATCACAGTGTCATAGGGGTCCCTGGCAAACTGAAAGATTTCCCTGTTTATTCATAGTGAAGACACTTAATTAATGACTAGGCCTAATCAGCCTGTTTTATTATTTACAGGGATTCCAACATGGCTCAGCTCAACTGATATGCAAACAAACCACCCTCAGCCTGCTCTAATTAATAATTCTGAACCAGACTCACAGAGTGGCACTGTCAAGTAGCTCTTTGGTGATTTACAACACCTCCTCCGTGAGATTCACATTGCTGCATGCAAATGAGCTGCCACCCCTGTGAATCCTTCATTTTAAAATACAATGTGCCGTCTTGTTGACTACAGGAATGCCCTTATCTTCACACATGACTTAATGGAGACAAATGTCTGACTTGGGCAGGTTTGTGGAAACCTTCATGGACACATACCTACACAGGATGTCATTTCAGAAATGTTTAGGAGGTGAGAAAGAAAAATCCTCTTTTGCCTCTGGCACAGTTGCTGCTGCTGAATTCTTCCACCAAGTTTTCAGCCTCAACTTCCCCAAAAAAGGAGGGATTAGCCATTGTTTTGCACTTGCTAAATTATTTTCTATTGCTACTAAGTGGATGAAAGGCAAGAAAAATTTGTCAGAGAGGTGGGAAATTGTTATGAAATAAGTTGACTCCATTGTCACACATAGGTACTGGGTGATCTCACTGGATGATTACACACCATAGTGGTCTGAAGATGAAAAGAAGCAGATTTTCTTCTCCAGGAGGTTTGGGAAACATCACCATAAAAATAAAAATAAGATTTAACAGGGAGTAATTTGCATCTACAAGTGATTGGAGAATGTTTCACATTTTCAGGTGACTTTTGTATTCACAGTGGAGAAACTGAGGAAAAGAGAAGGTCAGAGAAGGTCAGGAAGATATTCTACCAGCTGCAGTTGGCAGCAGTGGATTTGTACCAGCAGACCTAATTTTCTCTGAAAAAGACTTCTAAATACAGAGGGAAAACGTTATGAGCGAAGCAATATAAGCCAGATGAAAATAGCTCATGAGTGTGACTCATCTCACTTGTGACTGCTGTCCTATTCCATTGTGAGCCACACTTGAGAAACGCTGTGAAGCAGCACATCAGGAAGAGAAAAGATCTCCCTCAAATGTATTAACTGAAATGCAGACCCAGTGGTGCCTGCCATGTTTGTTCAGCTCAGGGAATGCATGTGGGCTTGGGTCTGCAAGGTGGAAGCTCTGTACCAGAAGCACATATGCACATTCCTGTGGTGAGCTAAGGGTGTAACTGTTCCCAGGAAAAGCGGGCTTTAGTGCAAGGGCAGGTGCAATAAATTGCTAATGCAAAATAAACTGCGTATTACACCCTGGAAGGCAGGAAGCTCTGCAGCTCACAGAGGGCAGATATTTCTCCAGGCTCCACGTTGTACCAGGCACCTCATTCTTCACAAAGATGGTACTGGAAGGAAGTAATTATTAAAGGTTCACTGTCAGTTTGAAATGGTGCTCCCTGTGCTGGTGTTACCAAGGTGTTTCCTATTCAGTAATCTCATTAATGAGATAGATAATGGAATGGACTGAGTTTTTTAAACATGGGGATGGTGCAAGCTTGGGAGAAGCTGCAACATAGTGGAGTACAGGATGAAAGCTCAAATTTATCATGACAAATTGGAGAAATGGTCTGAGAAAAAAAAAATCAATTAAGTCACTAAAAGTAAGTGTGGAGTGCTACATTTAGAGCCTTGTACAGAAATAATATACCACACTAGTACAAGGTAGGAAATTAATTTCTCTGCAGTCATTCTACAGAAAAGGATCTGGTCCTTATAGTAGACTGAAAATGAAGCAATATTAGCTGCAGGGGAACAAATAAAAAGAGGAAAGGAAAGGGTCATGCCCTCCCAACCTCAAACTGCTAATGATTCCAGGCCTTTTGTCCAGAAGATAGAGCATTATTTGGGAAAGACTCGCATGTGTCATTGAAAACCTCTTTTGTTTGTGCTATTGATGGCACAGTAAGGGTGCTTTTCTAGAACATGAGATGGACTGAAATACCCCACAAGAGCCAAAGGATAGCAGTGAAAGATACTTGTAAGATGAAGAAGCTGTTGAGCAAAATTACAAATTGCAGCAACATGAGAAAAAAGACAAAAATAAAGAATGAGGAAACTATCTATACATACAATGTTATTTTTATTCAGAGGCTCAGAAACACTTATAATAAAATATGTGAAAAGCACTGGAGTTTCTGGATTTTTAAATAGCTTTTTCCATTAGTCAACTTATGGACAGAGTTTCTTTAGATTTAGAAAGGAAACAGGACATAGCTGGATAAAGCAGACAGGCAAATGGACAATTTATCAAAATGCTATGCACTCAACTAGATAAAAAATATTAATTTGTAACCTGGCTATTAAGAACTGTCAAGCCTCAAGTCAGGTTGGCAATTCTCAAGTTTGAAAATGCAATTTGAAGTCTGCAACATTAAATTAAAAAGTCCCTCTTTATGTCAGTCTTCACTTATGTTGGTAGATGCAGCAGACACTTCTGGCAGCAGTGAGCCAGCTTCTCACTTATTATTCTTCTTGGCTTGCAACAAAGTTGAGAACGAAGCACAAATGCAAAGATATGTCTTCTGCTTGAGGTTTTTGATACTCTGACACACTGCAGAGGGCTGCCTAAGCCCCCAGTCAAACTCAAGGTCTGCCATGCTGACATTATGGTCCCTGGACACAGCTCTGTTCCTCTAAGACGGCAAGACCTGAGAGGGTGACATGGGCATTTCTCTCTGTCAGGGATGTCCCATATCCAGGGTGTAGAAATAGAGAACCAAAACATTCCTGTTTGCTGTGAAGAGGTAAATGGCCATAGGTCCTCTGAATCCAGTGACAAAGGCAGTTCCACAGGCAGCATGCACACTGGGTGAGTGGGACAGAAGGAAAGAGGGAGCCTTCCTCCTGCCTGACATTGTGATGGGTCCTCCTACAAACTGGGGAGCTGTCTTTAGTAAGGGTTTGGGCTGTCAATGAACTCTTCAATTCCTCTTGCATACCTGGCAAATGGTTTATCTCTAGCTATACAGATTAGGTAGAGAGCTGCAATATCATCATAGCTTGCAATTTTAAGGTCTGCAATTATGTTGTAAGCGTGTTTAGGGTCCTTGCTGGGTGTTCGTGTCAAGATTTACATGCATAATTAAAAAAAAAAAAATTATAACAAAAGACAACAAACAAGGTGATACCAAGCACTCTTCTACAATGCAAAATGTGGTATGGCAGCTCTAGTTCATGATAGCTTTTGCAGGGACTCTGGGAGCTTTTAATACTTCAAAGAAAGGCAAAATGCTTTGGTGTGTGCAGGGATGACTCCTTCCTTGGGAATAATGGGTATAGTATCACTCAGTGCTTTATAAAATTCTCTAAACTCCTCTTTTATCCATTTTGCCTTAACAGTGCTGTATATGTGTTTAACACACATACTCAGTATCAGCTCAAATGCTTTTTAGCTGGTGGAGATCTCAACATAAATTTTTTGTTGCAGATGTGTTTCCATGCATGTTTCCACAAACACTTGTGCAAATAACACAATGAAAGTTTAGGGGCAGAATATTGCTTGAAACAAGAAAAAGAAATGTAAGGTGTTCAATACTTAGACAATATTAGAAGTTACAAATACTCAATTGTTACTGAAAAATAGAAAAATTACCTTCAAAAGATTGCTATAATTTTTTCCACTGAGACCACAGACAGCAATTTCAGAATAAAGTTCCCTGTCAATGAAACTGATGGGACTACATGAGTTTTATAAAAGCTCTTCCAGTTAGAACCAGCAGGCTTATGCTGGAAGAAGTGGTGAGGTAGAGAACAATTATTCTTAGATCCTATGTGATTTCCTACATCAATATCCAGGTTCTAGATCCTCACATAGACAAGAAAGCTCTGTGCAAAAATACTCTTCTATAAATTTTTAATTCAATATAGGAAATATCACCATCACTATTTCCTTCTAGGCTGTTACATATCTTATATGATATGCAGATATACAAATGTATGTATGTAATAAATAAGACAGTTATCATTAAAATATATTATCTGATTATAGTAAAAGTTAACTTCCACAGAAAAATAGTATTTAGTAACATATTAGTTAAAATACGGAATGCAGTTTCCAAAAAAATAAATGGACACTGAATCTACAGGAAATTCTGAGTTAAGGCTTTCTCTCTCAATCTTTAAAATTCAGTTACTCTTTTATACATAAAATTCAATATTAGTATGAAAAGAAAAATTACATAGCAACCACAACTGAGACTGTGTCAATTCTGTATTCTACTTTTCTCTGCAATGCATGATTATAGTTGCATGATTATGCTTAATCATTCCTAAAGAAATGCTGTCTTGAAAGTTATATTCTTATGGAACCTTTCAAAATTGCCGATGTAAAAATACTAAAAATAATCACCCAAAGAAATGGCTGTATCCACATAATCCCCCAAAGGATAATGATGCATAAAATGGCTGGTAGAATCACAAGACAAATTTGAGAATTGCTTTCACAAAGATTAAAAAAGACAATGATAATTTACATTTGCTCTTTCAAATGTAGTCAATACCTTTATTTTTTGCATGATTGATGACAATTTAAATATAATTTCTAAACTAGCCATAATGAACTGTGCAATGTCTGGCTGTCCTTTGGAGGGGTTGCTCAGAGGATGGAAAGGACTGAGCAGCAAAGCTTGAGCCAGAGGCAGAATCTCTGAGTAAACCTTGCTCTCTGAGGGGACACTCCTGATGACCTGCCAAAGAGCAAAGGCTATGAAGTGATGTTAGCAGCAGAGTGCAAGCAGTGCCAGACAGAGCTAGCAGAGGAATCACAGAGTAACATCAAGAAGGCTTGAAAGTGTGGGGGCCAGGAGGGAGGAGCAAGCAGGAGGAAGAGGGAGGAAAGAACAGGCTCTAACAGCTCAGGAGACTAACAGAGCCATGCTGAGCTGCAGGGCAGTGTCTGCACAAACCAGCCTGTCAGCACCGGGCGAGTAGCCAGACAAGTCCTTGTCTCCTCCCTGGCATGGGAAAAGGTTATCAGACCTCAGTGACTGTGAGGGGGGACTTCAAAAGTGCTTCAGAAGAAAATCTTCTATTCATCAGAAAACCCACTGTTCAGGGCTGCTATACACAGATATTGGAAACACTACTCTCTGCAAACTGGGAATTGTTTGAACAACTGGGAGAACCCACAAGTGTGAGTTGGAGGGTGATCTATCACATCACAATGTAGCAATAAAACAATTTTGAAGACTAAATGCTCCTAAGCTAGGAGTCAAATGAAACCCAGTGTAAACAAGAAAACAGAGAAAACTATACCTACATTCAAACAGTTTTGGTTTTGAGTCTGTATGAGAAAATCAATTCACTGTTTTGCCCATATTGAATTGGATCATCAGTAGTAGGTTATGGGAAATGTAAACATTTTTGTTGTAAACATTTTGTTGTAAACTCTTTGTATAAAACTCTAATTTCAAGCACATTTTCTCCCATGCAGTTCAGGAGTTATGACTACTTCAGAAATTTAGGTTTAGAGAATGGTGGAACATTTGGATGTCTGTATAGTCTATTAAAAAGGTAAAAAGCAGCCTATTTCAATAATTATTCCTGAAGACCAAAAATTGAAAATAATATTTTTAAAAAGGATTCAGTTGAATTAAAATGAAAATGGAGCGAAATGTAGATGTATAAAACCCCAGACTTTAACCATGCTTCTTATGGCTCATTTTCTCAATAGAAGGATAAGTGCTTTGTTCCATGGTAACTCATTACGTTTTCTATCTCCCTCTGTTTTTCTGGACTCTGAGTGTCATTAGTTGTGTTCTCCTGTGCTGCTAGACCCTGTAATACACTGAGGGTGGGTGGGTGTGCAGGCAGAAGGTTGTTAATTGCCCACCTGATATTTTGACCGTCCTGTGAGGAACTGAGAGTAAATTGCTAGAAGGAAGCTGGACATGGAAATATAAAGACAGGCTGCAGGTTTTTCTAAGTCTCACCTGTGATGAAAACTCACTAGAAGAGAGAGGGCAAGAGAAACCTTAGTCCCTGGGACAAGTGCCTTTTATAAGTTGGCTAAGGAGTTGAGAGGCCTGTGATCTTCTCCCTGGAAAATTCTGCTAATGGACATGGGACGTACTTGTAGCACTCTGAAGCTGTTGCTTGCAGATTAGATTTAAATTACTATCTCTAGGACAAATTTTAGACAAAATGTTTTCACAATGGTTGGCCCTGTATATTGTGGAGTCTTCCTTTTCCCTTCAGAAAGGCAATATTTCACATGATCTTGTTGAGACCTTGAGGTGGCAGAAGCATTTGAATGCCAGCTGGGAAAACATCTAAATGGGAAGATCATATAGGCACCAGTTTAGTTTGTGATTTTAAAAGAGTTTTCTCTGAACAGCCAAGAGAGAAATGCAATTTTGCACCTTCTTTAATGAAGACAAGGAAATAAAGTGCAAGGTCGTTCTTTACCTTAGCAAAGGAGAATGATAGAAAATGTGAGAATCTTTGAAAAATCACACAGCTGACAGTGACATTGGTATTATGTTGGCTCCCAGTCCAAGTAAGGTTCAATGCTGGCTTTATCAAGATAAGCACAATGAGTTCCCTGGAGGATGGAAGAGAAATAATAGGCTAAGTCATCTATATATCTAGTTCTGGACACACCTAAAGAGCATCAGCAAATTTTGCTTACACAGACCTCATTGGAGTGCTCTAAGATTAGGATTATACCTTTTGGGACACATCTTTAGCAGATGACAGTTATGACTCTTTGATGGATAAAATAGGTTAACTCTATAGGGAGCACTTGCATATTGCTGATGTTGGCAGGTTGAATACATCCTAAAGCACACACTGAAATGCACAGCACTCTGAAGCACATCTCACTCTCCTTAAAAGGTTGGATCAGCCACAAATCTTACAGGGAAGGAAAGATGTGTATCTGGGATAGGTCTTGGATAACACCTCACAGAGATTTTGACTGATGGAAGTTATGCCCGCTACCAGAACCTATGGCTAGTCCATGGACAGTCCAAAGAGGACTAAAGACTGAGCAAGACTGGGACATGCCATCAGTGGGAGATGGCTATGATACCTGAAAAGGTGAGAACTAAGCTGGAGTGCCAGAGAAGTTTTTAAATGTGATTCATTATTAACACCAGCATCAAAACAACATAGAACTGAATTTGAGGGTCGTGGAGAAAACATGATTGAGTCGGTAAACTGATAAATGTGGAGGAGGAAAATACTGTGAAAGGAAAGGTCTCATCTCCCCATACAGAACACAACTGGTTTTATTAAGACTATGAATGTCAGTCATTATTTATTTATACGTGCATTTTGCTAAAGGGTAAATTCAGTCAAGTCAAGGACTTCTTGTTACCATTAGTGATATATTAATTGAAATATTCTGTTTTGCTTCTGTTTGCCGCCTGGATTATGTGGCAGAGAGCTGTATACTTGTGCCAGGATGTTTGATGGGACATTGAATTAACTCAGCATTACAAAACAGCAGCATCCCACCGCTCTTAAATCTTTCTCCTTCCTTCAGTACTTCCTGCTACATTTGTCTGAATCTGCTCCTGCTCAAGGTATTGACACAGAAAAGCAAGTTTTGCCAAGGTTATTTGTCTGCACCTAATAAATTTGAAGCCCTCTAAATGCCTCTTTCTTTAGGTGGGTTTTCTTTCCTCTGGTTTAAAGAGAAGAAAAAGCATATCAGGAACAAGATATTTTCTTCATGTTTTGTGTGGTATTAATTTCCTTCTCAGAGTAAATAATTTCTCTAATAGCTCCATCCCACACAGGCACCACCAAAAGAAGTCTTCACCACTATTGAAGACAGTGCATCTTGAAGGACTCAGTACCTCCTGCTATGTTTGGCATCTGCATGTCTAAGTAGAGAGGTCTGGGAATGTCTCAAGGAAAGAAGTTTAATTTGAAAATCCCATTCACTTGAGGGTAAGTAGATCTGAGTACCAGAGAGCCAGCTCTGCCTACCCCAGAATCATTTCTGCAATAGCTGACCTCTTTGGGAAGGAGCTTGCTCCCATTTCAACTCCCATCTTGGTCAATTCAATTGTAGCCCAGTTGATGATATGTGAACTCAATTAAGATATAGCAGGTCTACCGTTCTGAGATTAAAAAAAAAAGAGTTTTCAATTAAGTCTAAATTGCAGTCCATAGGAATGGACCTCTGAACTTGCCACTGATCTGGGTGCTCAGAAAATGTTGTTACAAGTCCTGCAACTTCTCCACAGTCAGTATCACACATTAGTATCCATGGTCCATTTAATACCATTTTTTTTTCTCTGCTTTTAAGGGACTGCAGGAAAATGTTTCCTTTCCTTCCATTCCCCTCTTGCAGTCTTGCAAGGTGAGACTCTACTCATCAATCAGATGAGCTACTGGTGTATGTGTAGTCATATTCACCTTTAATGAAGTTATACCATTCTACCAGGGATCTGACTTCCAGTTGCATTTAGAGATTACAGTTTTCTGCTGGAAACAGTGACTTTTGTCAGTGGAAAGTACAACTCTAAAAATTATCAGAATGTCCTTGACTTGGAGCTTGCTTTTTATTTTTTTTTTTTTTTTTTTTTTTTGTAACTGATGGACTCAGGTCTCTCATATAATCCAAAATATTGGAGTTTGGTGAAGAAAAAACAATGACAAGAAATGGAAGTAGGTGTAGAGGGGGGGTTATTGCACGCATAAAGACATGCTCCTGAGAGCAAGGTCTGAGACATGTACATGCCTTGACTGACATCCCAACTAAAATGAAAATGATAAATTTGCCTTTGTTTTCAGCAGGAGAGGGATTTAATCTCTCTGCTGTATATCATCCATTTCAGTCTTCACTACACATTTTATCACTGGTTTTATTTTGAGAGAATATGTGACCGAGATGTTTATCCATGTTTTTCAGACTAGCCACACAGATTGTAGAAGAATTGTTTTTGTAAAATTAAAGAATATGAGAAGCCAACATATCTCAGGGAAGAGATGTTAAAAATGCATATTTAACATTACTGTTTAGTTAGCCAATCAAATTAAATTTCTGCAATGTTTTTACCTCCAAAAAAAAAGCCACACAATTCAGTTTAATACTGATCAAAATAACATATTCCAAACCAAATATCAATATGTGGACTGAAATTAATGAAAATGATTAGGAGAGTGGATTGTGATTCTGAAAATCCTGTGCACAGCAGTGAGATTGTTCTCTCAGCAATGAACTTTGTTAGCTGGAGTATGAGAAGACACAGAACTTACTCAGTGTTCTAAAAGCAAAAGTCTCCAGAGATCAGTGACAACTGCTGAAGATTAGAGCAAGTTTTGGACCTTGTTCCCATAAGCTCTAGCAAATTTTTGGGAGACATTGTTAACCCTGACCTCTAAGACATTTTTATGGCATTTTCATTGAAACCAGTGAGGTGTTACTGAGCCTGACCAGATGCCCAGATCTAATGCTGCAGAAGAAAGAACTGGGCCAAAGAAACTTGGGAAGCAGGAAAGGACCCTATTTTTAAGGAAGTTTCTTTAAGTAAGGTGTTCATAGGGTGACTGGGTTGTTGTTTTGTTGGGTTTTTTTTTTGTTGTTTTTTTTTTGTTTTGTTTTTTTTTTTAATTCCTGTTGAGAAATGGGAACAACAGCAGAGCAGGCTATCAGAAGAGATGTTGCCCCTTCACAGTCAGTTGGGATTTTTCTCAGAAGGTCTAAATTTGTACAATCCAGTATTCACAAAAGTCAGGAAGGGATGGGTCTGGTTGTGGAAGGCAATAAGCAGCATCATGCTAGAAGAAGGACAAAATTAATTATTATTCATCTGCTTTGAGTGGAACGGACTGGAGCAGGGGGCAAAGGGACTTACTGTAGATTGTTTCTCTATGCTGTCCTTTTTCTCTTCTCTCTTTTTATACTCTCACAAGTAATGTGCTCTTTGAATAAGCCTGTTTGATTCACTGCTTATGAGCAGGGAATATATTGCTCACTAAGTGTTCTGACAGTTTGATTTGGCTTCTCTCTGATTTTGGATGGTGTCTCAAGATGATGTTAAAAGTGGACATCTAGATGCAGAACCTGGTGCTTGTTGCTGCCAGTTGGGGCTTGGCAAATGAGCTATGCAATTAAGCTGTATACATTAAATGAAGCTGTCACCAATGTGCCAGCCAGCTATACTAAATGTCCAATTAGAAATCCTTCCAGTATCTTTAATTCCAAGGAATATTTTACAAACACATTCTAACACACAGGAAAGCATTCACCTACTGTAATGAAGTCACCTCTGGGGTGAGACATGGGAGCTGTAACCATGTGAATCTGCAGCAGGAGAAAATATATCAGCAGCACACAGCTAATTCCTCTCATTTTCTACACAATACCGTGCCAAAATTTCTACAGCTAAGCAAATAATGTCAGACAACATTGTATGGCATCTCCTTCACGTGGGTGGCAACAAGCAGCACAGCATAAGGGTTATTATAAATATTGTGAATCTGTTTGAAAAAAAAAAGTCTCCTGAGTTAATGTTCTGAAACAGATCAAGTTAATATGACTATTAAAAATTTTTGAATACCTTTACAGCATCTTGAGAAAGAGACAAGAAATTAATTTTTCTCATTTTGTAGCATTTGTCACACACCAAGGCCTGCAGGCATCTAGAAATATGCTTGTAAATACTGACAGGTCTGAGTGAAGACTGTGGAAGCAAAGTTGCAAGTGCAGCCCTGTGAAATCCTTGGTTTCATACAGGCTTTCTAGAGTGGTCCCACTGCTCTCAGATCTGCATCTTCATCTGCAGGCTTCAAGCAGCCTCAGTAAAAATGAATTTTATTTGGAGCATTTTTGTCTCAACTTGCTATTGTCAACACATATGCCAAAAAATTAATTTCTGCAGTTTACTTACTAGGACCTCTTCCGTTTTATCCAAGAGGCCATTTAACCCCCTCTTCTCAGATCTTATTGCTTGTGAGATTTTCCCAAAAATGACAGTCAGTCCCATTCTCACGTGGTATCATGAGTTTGGGAGGACTGCTAGACTTTATCCACAGCCCCAGAGCTACCTCATTTTCTTTCTATTTCTCTGTAGGAAAGGGAGGCATGGATCCTCCTACAGAAGTGCCTGTGTTACCGTTCTTTATAAACTCCCTCTGAGGTGAAAATATTACTTTGGGTTGCTTCTCTGGTCCTTCACTATCTGTGAGCTGGATAAAGTCAGTGAATTCAGTGAAGACAGTTTTGTGTTTGAAGTCTCTAACTCTGAAGTGTCCCAAACACTGATTTTTTTATAAAGTTAAAGAAAATGGACAGTCAGTGATAAACACAGTCAGTAGTATAAATCAAATGACAGCTTTGTCTTTCACACCCTTTTTTTCATATAGATGCTCTGTCAGGGAAAGGAAGGAAAAATAATATTGTGGTAGAATTGGTTTAGAACATCTTTCTTGATTAACACTCACGTCAATAGCATTTAGGTAAAATAGCCACTTGCCCTCTCAAAGCATGTGCTCTCATTTAATACATCAGCAGCACTGAAGCTCTGTGTGTTTGCTGGAAGTCTTGAAAACAGCTCCAGCTCTGAACTGAATGGCTGCTTTTGTCTCCTTTAGGAGCAGAAGGATTTTCCTTATCCAGGGGAAGAAAGAAGTCTTTTCAGAGAACAAGACTTTGTGCCAGGTTCTCTGCCAGGAGTCATGGGGTTTTTGGACAACCTGGAGAACCCACACCACATCAGTAAGCCTAGCAGGCGGCGAGGGCTGAGCAGACAGGGCACCTCTCTGCAGCTCCAGGCACTGGCATCCTCATTGCCATGCCAGACAAGGTCACCACAGGCAACAGGTTGCCCCCTCAAGGGACACAGCATCCTCCTTTGTTCCCTTCCCACTTCCATTCACTTGTACCCCTGCTCCAAACTTCTCTGACAGTCCCAGTTTAACACCGCTGCCCCAGTAAAGTCCCACTCCACAGGCAACAGAAGCAAATCTGAACTCTCTCCTGAACCCAACAGGACTGCTTATTTATCAGCCAGACAGTTCACGTCTGAGAGACATAAGGGCATTCCTCTCGGGTGGAGAACATGCTGCTTCCAGGGAGATCTCTTCCACCATCTGCCCACATCAAATCTAGGAAACAGAATATTGGAAAGCAAATTCAGCACAGATATCTAACACGTGAAAGTCTGTTGACTTCAGGGTATATTTGTACTGCATTTAGCCTCAGGAATCTAAACTAGAGACAGCCTTTTCTCCCCTCCCCATTGCCACTCCAATGTAGATGTCAGTAGACACATACTGTAACACCTAATGCATATTTCAGTATGATCGTCAGTGGAGTTGCATTGTGTTTTTCATTTGTTATTTGGTTGTTTTCTTCTGCAAGGAAATTGTTTACATGGCAATTACAAGGCAGGCAACCATTATATAAATTGTGTTATTTTACCAAATTGAAATTCCCAGTCACCTGTGTGACTTGGGAGGGTCACTAAGCTCTTCATGCTCAGATATATAACTTTAATGTATAACGTCTGTCAAATGTGTTTGGAAAAGCATTTCTAAACAACTTCTTATTTCATGCTGCAAAGGGCCATAATATATCAGCCATAACAGTGTCATGCTATCACAGCTGGGTTGTCTCTGGGTTTGAAGTACAGAGTGTTGCAGGTCTTTGTTAACTAATGCTGGTTTGGAAGAAGAACGAGGAAGACTGCAGTATCTTCCCTCTCTTAGGCCCTCCCTATTCAAGGAGTAAGAAGCAGTGCTTAAGCAAAGGCTCTAGGGTTGTGCTCATCTAGTCCATTACATATGGGTCTGTGCACGTTTAACCATTGCAAATTGTTCCTCTTTCACCTGCCCTTCTCTCAGACAGAGAGATGTTTTAAAAACAAATAAAGAAATATAAAATAGAAAAAATCAGACATTCTTCTTTGGGACATAAACCTGTCCTGAAGAACGCAAAACCCAAAACAACATGTGAAAATGTTAATTGTGTTGTCAGATCCTATTCTGGAATGAGCTCAGTAAGGCAGTGTGTCTTAGGTTACAATGTAAGATGTGCCCAAAGTGTGTATTCTATCACTATCTTCACCAGCTGCTGAAACTAGGTGGGGCAGTGTTTTCCTTGCCCCCTCCCTCCAGGAGCTATTTCTATTTAATGGGCAATCAAGGACCCACTGCATGACTCATAGAATGATATCAGCCCATTGTGACATGCTCCACCCAGGTGGAGGAGCCAAGCATTCCCACATGGATATAATCTGGGATTTGGGACAGCACAGCAGGCCTTACCCACTGGGTTCCCAGAGGACAAGGGCTACTAGACCTTTCTACAGGATCACTGCTTCAACAAGACCACTTCATCTGGACTGCTACCACCACCCTAACTAATGAGATGTCAGGTTGTATTCTGACTCTGTCAGTGGTCTTTTGTGCTATTGCTTTTATTTTATTTTACTTTTTTTTTTCTCTCCTATGAAATTGTATTTCTGACTTGGAATCTCTCACTGTTTTTGCTTTCAAACCAGCACTCAGTGCTAAGTATGATGAAAGCACTTGAATAAAATGCACCACAAAGACTAAATGTAAGCGAATATGAATGGAAGGGAGTTTTGATAAAACATCCTGAATATCTTTGGTTTCCTTTGGTTAGCACCCACTGAATTAAAATATGTAGAAATTAACTGGGAAATACTGTCTTTCCATTATAGATTAAGCCCCCTTTTCCCTATTATTAGGGAAAGTGCATTTTCCACTTCAGCAATCCTTCAGCAAAAACAAAGATAGAACTCAATATTCTTGATAGATCTTGGGTAAAATGAAGACAGGAAAGAAAACCTTTCAGACTGGTTTTATGGGCTGGAAAGAAACAGGACTGCATATCTTGTCTTGTTTCAACTCTTAATGACATGTTGTGACCTCTGGCAGAGTCTGCTGAAGTCAATGGAGTTGCACCAGGGATTGGTACCAGAGCTCACTGTCTGAAGCTGCCACTAAATAAAAGACCACTTGCATATTTTTTCACTGTTTTATGTTAAACAACTTCTTGTCTATGAACATGAATGAGGGAAGGAGTATTTCTCTTACACATTTTTCCTGCAGGTTCCTATAAGCACAGAAACATTGAGGTTTGGCAGATGTGCAGTGTGGTCTCCCAGAAGACAAAAGGAGCTGGGGTTGTTTGGCCTGGAGAAGAGGAGGCTCAGAGGTGACCTCATCCCTCTCTACAACCTCCTGAAAGGTGACTGTAGTCACGTAGGGGTTGGTCTCTTTCTTCAGGCAGCAGCTGTCAGAAAGAGTGGATGCAGTCTTAAGCTGCGCCAAGGGAAATGTAGGCTGGATATTAGGGAAAAGTTTTTTACAGAAAGGGTGATAAAGGACTGAAATGGTCTGCCCTGGGAGGTGGTGGATTCTCCATCCCTGGATGTGTTTAAGGAAAGACTGGATGGCACTTGGTGCCATGGTTTAGTTGAGGTTAGGTTTGGGTTGGACTTGATGATCCTGGGGGTCTCTTCCAACCCAATGATTCTGTGAGTGGTGAGGGGCTGCAGACCTCCACTGGGCAGAATAACTGTCCTTGGCTGTTTCTTGCTCAGGGACCAGGTGGAGGGGAGCCAGGAACCAGAGTGCCTGTTTCACCATCTCCAGATGGGCACATGGTGACACAGTGAGCACACCCTTTCCAGTGCATGGGACAATTTAGCTCGTACTGAATATGCACTGTAGGCACATGCAGTCTTTCTGCCCCTATCTCTAAAATTTTGGGCCTTCTTCAGTATGATTTTTGGCTGACTGGCAGTGAGGCTTTAAGAAAATGATAAAGAATCCACAAAAGGAGTTTAACTTCCAACATTTGTATATTAGCGATACTCTGAGATTTTAGGGGGAAGTGTGCCATTATATTTCCAGAAACATTGGGAGAGGCACATTGCCTCAACTAACTGTAAGAGGCAGAAGAACAAGAGTTAACTTTCAGCACCTGAGATTTATGTGTCAAAAACACCTCAGCCTTTGTACATGTTTTATGAATGTTAAAATAAAACATACAGTCCCTGTGTGTCAGGTGCTGAACAAGAAATATTTCTGTAAGACTTAGTTCTTTGCAGGCAATTCTTGAAATTCCTTAAATCCCTGAAATTCTGAGTGATTGCTCCAGAGGGGTGTGAAATCTATATCTGGACTTCAGGCTGAGTTTCAGTTGTTGGCTGTATTTGCAGGGGAAATTTTGGTGTCAGAGAGAGCCTAGGAGGTCACAAGCAAAAAGGAGAGAAAAGAAAAAGGCAGTTGTATTTTGAAGCATAGTTGTTTAATAAACATGCTTTTCCAATAAATAATAAATAAGTCTGGGAAAGTCTCCTGCTCTGCTGTGCCAGTGGGGGTAAGCCTGCATTTACACATGGAGGCTTGGCAGAATGGGTGCTTGACTCACCAGATACACAGTATAAAGTCTGTGAAGTGCTGAACGTGCCAAAATGAGAGGCAGATTCTGTCAGCTTTGCTCCTAGTGAGTAGGACTGTGCTCTGCACCTGACTATTTGAGAAGGAAACTACTACATAACGGAAGAAGGTTGTCAATGTTGACCAAAATAAGTATGGGTCTTTTTTTTGAAACTGCTAACGTGGGCAGTTTCCTTGGAGAGAAGAGGTTTTTCAATGGTCTTTTCTTTCACTTCCGTTTGTTTCCCACGTTATTTGTTTCCCACGTCTATCTCATTTTAAGCAAGAGCCTGCTGGCTGCTAATCTTTTTCAGCCGAATTCTTAGACACACTGTATACAACACTTGTCACAAACATGCTGTTCTGGCTGTGTCAGTGCGCATGACCAAGCAGAGATGCATTTTTAGAGCAGGGCGGTACTCCAGGAGCTGTTCTTTCAGCTTTGTGCGTGGGCTTAGCAGAGAATATGCAGGCTAAACGAGGAGGGAGGGCTCAATTAACTGCCTCCAGGGTTCTAAAGTACACCGTCACACCCACTTACAGCAAGTTTCTCTACAGTTAAAAAGGAAATCTTTTCCACAGTTTTATTCAAGCTCTTGAATAGAATTTCATGGAGAATTAGATCTCTGGTTCAACGTTTTAAATATCAATTTAAGTTCTAATCTCAACAATACAATGTTTGGTTTATTTCTACCAAGATCTACAGCACCTTTCCTTAGGACTCCTCATTCCTGGTAAATGTAAAGGACTGTTAAAATAAAACATGGAGAACCTTCTTAAAAAATGTGTGCTACAGCTTCAACTGAGGAGCAGAGGTGGAGGAGGCAGAGGTTCACCCCGTCTGAGTGACTTTATCATGAGTGTGACTCATCCTTTCTTAGGATGTTAGGATGACATTTTGGTCCTACTTCAGAATGCATGGAAAGACAGCATTTTGAACAGTGCTTATTTTTTCTTAATAGGATACAAAGAAATAAACCAGGTTCAGGCTTCCTTTCTCTGGGCCCCAGGTGAAGACATCCCCCTTTCCTACTTCAGCTCTCCTCTTTCCTTGGGAAACTAAAGTCCAGTTAGGCCCATGCTGCAGCAAATGGTACTGACTTTTGCCAGATCTGCACATCAGGTTCCTTCATGTCTATGTTTTCAGACAGTAGCAGTTTCTTAAGTGTCTTTGCAAATGTGATGACCTGCCCTTTTGTTTGTATGGTGACCAGCGAAGGAAACACCTCAATTAATGATCATGCTCTCACTCCTGTGCTCAGAGCTCACAGATTTGGGTCCTTTTCTGCAACTCCTGCTGTCGGGTGTGGGGGGGAGGGGGGGGCGTGGTGGGAGGCAAGGGGCGGAGGGAAGGAAAAGAAAAGGCTTTTCTTGCATATAGAAGTCTTAGTTATACTTGGATTGAAGGGCCTAGGAGATTCTTTATATTCAAAGAGCAAACACCACCACTATCATTATGAATTACTATTCCTGATGAGTCTAATTCTTTTTACTGCCATTACAGCAGATGCTCACATATCTATCCTCAGCGGCCAAATCAATCTTTCCAACTTCTAATAAATATTCCAGGAAGAATACTAGACTTTATAACAGCATTTCCTGGCCTTGGCAGGAGAAGAAAAGACCCTTCAAGTTGACTTCTCACACAGCTTACCTGCAAAGCCTAAGGGATACCAGATAGGGATCCCTTGTTGAACATTGCTGTTATACAGGCAGATATTCACAGTGACAGCATTTTCCCCTGCTAACAGCATCCAGTACAAATTTTTCACTCTGTGGCTATGTCTCTTCTTTCAGCTTCATCCATATTCAAGTGCATGAACTCTGTTGTGGTTAATTATAAACTTCAGGGACTTTTGATATGGGGAATCTCTCAGAACACAAACCAAGTGAACGGACAGGCATCCCCTGACAGAACCTGGAAAATATAATGTCTAGTGAAATAAAACATATGGGTTGCTGAAAACAGTAAACCTTTAAAAGAAGTCAGATTTGTAATCCCTCAAACTAGATAATCTATCTGTGTATAAATTTCTTCTTACTTAACTTCTTTCTTGTTTTCATCTAGCAGATTAGCAATTTTCAGCTGCTAATTATCACCAACGTATCTCCTAGAAAGGCTGTTCCTATTTTCCTGCCTCTTCCTGGAAATTCTGTTCCCTGTGGTCCTATTTTATTATATAACAGATTTCAGAAAACCAGGAAAAATCATTTCCCACAATCTTATGACTTTCTGACGTTGGCTTCTACCCTTCCTGTAACTCTTCCAGATGCCCCTTGGATCTCACATTTCCTCTGCTCTTATATTGGCTCATCTTTTCCATTGATGTGAGAAACAAGAAGTCTTTTAGGTAAAAATAGTGGATACACACTTATTTGTTAGGAATGAACTTATGGACAGAGGGCAGGTACGTGGAAATAGACAGTACCAGCCCCAGAAGGTTATCAGCTTGTGTTGGTGAGTCTGAAATAGAGTGGGACAGCTAAACCATGGAGCCATTTGTCTAGGGGAAGGCATTGCCAAATGGCTGAGTCAAGCCCTGCTCCTAAGTGAGTTTATGGTTTTCTATGCACTAGTCAGAACTGCCTCTGAAATGCTTGGGTATAAAATAGATGGATGAAATGTTGCCTTTTGGATCAACTTTTTGATATGTATCTTCCATGTTCTTCTGTTTTTAAGTGTTTTTCAAGGCTGCCTGCATTTGGCAGGAGTTTGAACAAGACTGAAATCAAGTTAATATAATGAGATTCTGAAACAGTTGAATTATTCTTAAGATTTGCTCCTGTTTAGCTATCATTCCATTTATAGAACACTTGTAGGGATTAGCACACAGCACACCAAAAGGGGCATATATCTTATGAAATAGAATGCTCTAGGTCCCATAGTTGCTCTTGAGAGATTTCCTCCCTCAGTATCTTTTGTTTTGCTGTGCTTTATTTCAGTCTAAAGGGGGGGCCTTGCTGGTGCCAACACTGTGTTCTGTAAATAATCTTACTCAATGTTCTCCTACAGCAGGAAAGCACACCTCACTCAGCAGGTGTGGTTTACAAGAGCATTACACTATGTGAAGCAGAAAACACCTGAGTCCCCTCTTTATATATCCTTAAAAAGAAGAAACATAACTGGAAAGCAGAGAATTAATTCAAAGCTTGGCTAAGCCAGGTTGGATGGGTTCTTAGTCTAGTGGAAGGTGTCCCTGTTTATGGCAGGGGAATTGGAACTAGATGATTGTTGAGGTCCTTCCAACCCAAACCATTCCATGATTCTATGACTTCTGGCACTGTTAACACATAGCAAGGCCTATGCATCTGGAAAGTCCATCCAGTTTTGGATGTGCAGCAGCTGGATGAGTACAAGAACATAGTGCTGTGTATCCAGTGGGTCTCAGAAGGACAACTCTAAGTACCAGTTGCAGTATAGTGTGATTTTAGGAATACTTTTAAGATACTGGTGGCCCAAAGTGAATCACAACTGCAATTTAAATATATAGGCTTCTTAAGGAATATAAAGACTTTCTTGTCTAAGAAATAGATCCACAAAAGGCAGGGGGAGCAGGACCTGAAACGAGAGAAGTGGGAGATGACACAGAGAAGGTAGTGGTGGTGCCTTTTAATTCATAAAATGAAGAAAGCCATTCTGAAATAGCATAAACCAACAACAGATTATTCATTACTTTCAAAACATTCTCACCATCTAAAGCCTCTTTAAATAGGAGCCATTATGAGCCTTTACTGTCTCGGTTTGTTGCTGGTCATAATCTTCCTTGTATTCATCTTCTAAGAGTGATGGTCCTCTTTTTGTGAATGACAGAGCTTGAACCCTAAGAAGGTGTACTGCCAAATCTGGGGCAAGAGACCTCTTTCCTTGAAAAAGCACAGCTCCTTATACTCCTCAGTACAGCTACAGAGTTCAGTAAAGTAAAGGCCAGGCTCCTGTGTTTCCCTGGGTCCAGAGTAAGGCCCACTGCCTGCAGATGAGCTTTTCCATACCAGCTAACAACAAGGAGGATAGGTTATCTATACATCAAGTGTCCTACCTAAACAGATATTTAAATTTAAAAGAAATCGTAACAATACATCTATATTTTTAAACCAGTGGGTTTTGTATGATTTTAAAGTTTTTTCATTCAGTTATTCATGAGAAAATAATCTTTGTAGAACAGATAAAGGCAAGCAGGAAGCTGTAAATAATGGATATCTAGAAAAGCTGTCTTAAAAACAAGTGTACCTGTGAGGAACAATTGGCAGACTGTTGGGACTTTTATGGATAATTACACTACACAGGCTCTCATAATGTCAAGATGCAATATAATAAATAGGCTGCTCACTTTGGTGTTCCCTATAGTCAGCTAGAGCTATCTGGGAGGTAACTCTTAATTTTTCTGGTTTGTGTCAAAATTATGCATTTTTGTCAGGAGCTCCTTACTTTGCAGAACACCACACCATCCAGCAGTTGCTCATAGCAGCTGTAAATCTATTATACCAGTCACTGTGAGAACAGTGGTGCCTGCCTTGTCTTGCTCAGCTCTAACTCCTCAGATCCCCCAAAGTCCCAATCTTGCCATGGTGATGCTTGCTTGGGATAAACCCTACAGCTGAAGGACTTAAATAAACCAGCCATCACCTCTCACCCTGTGGCTGCCCACTGTGCTTGATGGTGCCCTGCACCTTGCAGAGGAACTCAGGATCTCTCAAGACTGGCTATCTACTTTGTTATTTTCCTGTGGAACCAATGAAATTCTGCTGGGATTTTTTGGTGTGGAGAGGTGGTTTGTGTTTTGGGTAGTAGTTGTTTGGGGATTTTGTTTGTTTTGTTTTGAGGGGATTTTGGAGGGGGTTTTGAGGGGATTTTATGGCCAAATATGGTTTGAGGGGTTTTTTTGTTTGTTTGTTTGTTGTGTTTTTTTGGTTGGTTGGTTTTGGAGATTTTTTAGCAGTATAGGAATATTAGTCAGAAAAAAATACATATGGAGCTTATATGCTTATATGCATGGATAGCTCCTCAGGTCTTTCAGGAAAGTATCAAGGGAAAAGAAGTGGCAACTCTTGAGCTGCTCTGAGGTAAGGATTTTCTTGGAGAGGCAAATCTCAGGCTTCTCATTGTATACTCCCCTGCATGCCCCAGTGGAGGACAGCTGTAACAAAAAGGTGTTGCTGGTTAGATCTGTATTCAGCTGGGCTCTCCTTCTCACCTGGGTGCTAATAGCAGACTCCTGGAAGGGATGCCTATCCCTGCTGGAAGGAAAGTGCAGCATCCAGCTTCAGCTGGAGGTCAGCCAGTATCTCCTGATGCTTGAACTACTGCTCAGACAGGCACACACAAAAGAATTTGGGAGCAGAGGTTGGGGTAGATTTTCTCTACAGTGCTCCCTGTTCACACAAGACAGGGGTGGCAAACTGACAAGCACCACTTCCATGGTCTTTTTGTCCCAGCTTGTTCAACATGGTCATGCCATCATGAGTAGAGGATCAGGACTTTCCTATCAAGTGTCTCCATCTCTTTGAAATTATGCTGCTGGGTCAGATGGATTAGAAATAAGATGGACACTTAAGAATGGAGTATTTCATGGCATTAATGGACACAACTTGAAGCAAGCGGATTTTTCAAGAAGTGGGGTGAGGAGAATACTGCTGAGGTTTTATTGGTTTGCGCTTTTTTCCCCCTTCTGTATTTTTTATTCCTCCTCCACTCTCCATCCCAATGTACAAGCCAAGTGCTGGCGCATGGGATAGACCTGCAAACAGAGAAATGTCCCCGTTTGCTCAGTATTTATCAGGAACAAAATCATGCTCAAGGCATTCCTGGTTGTCATCTGAGGCAGAGAGCAAAATAAATGCAGCCATCTTTCAGAGTCTGCTTGAGGAGACAGTCATTTTATGTTGTAATGACATGTGCATTTAATAAAGATACAGAGAATTCTAAGGAGAGTAAAACTGCACTGGAATCTTAGAGGCATATAGACATTAAGGATGAAGATTTCATTTAATTGTGGCTTGCTGCTGTGCACAATTTACCAAAATGGCAGTAAACTGCTATTGAACTGTAACATCTAAAGATGTCTAAGTGCTTGGATAATTTGTGGGTTTTTCCTCCTTTGGAAGATAGTAATAAAATAGCTAAAAATAGGAAGAAAATATTGGATCAAGGCCTGCAAAGCAAAGAGGGAAGTAGTCACATACTCAAGGGCTCTAATACAACCATCATCCCCAGAAGAGGTACACCTTGATCCCCTTACCTTTACCATTAGAAATAAAATAAATGATGAGCATGTATCCCAGGGAAATGCAGTCCAGCAGTACTGGTGCTTTTGCAAGTTTGTGAGCCCTTTAATAAAGTTCCCATAGGTAAGTTGTGGGCTTAGCTTTCCCTAATTGGATTTTACAGGCCTCTTAAAAGTAGTGTGTGATCCCTTCCTCTCCTTAGCCCCCATTCCACAGCCAGAGGTAAAACCCAATGGCTGCAGTTGCATAGGATTTTTTGTCCACATTTGAATCCCTTTATCATCACTTAATGCGTCTGTGGGGGTCCTGGCTCTGCTTGGGTGGCCCAGGAAGTTCCTGTTGATCCCTGCCCACTAGTGGAATCCCTTGGGAATCAGACCAACACCCACTGACGTGCCCATGATGATTATCTGGCTGAGACACCTGAGCCCTACAGCACTGACAGAAGCATTTGCACATCTTCAGTGTCTCCTGTGGGGACTTTGGTTCAAAAGGACTTTGAAAAGATGTCACTTGATGGAGCTGGCAGGGCTCTGAGTACAAAACACAGAAGAGGCACTTCAGACCCTGACATAGCAAAGAGAGCCTCGGCTGATGATGAGAAGCCATGGCATCCAAGTACAGCACTGGCCTACTCATACAATACCAGTGGTAACTCCAAGAGCTGGAGAAGATCCAAGCAGGCATTCAGGAGAGGAGTTTGGGAGGAGCACAGACAGCAGAAAAGAAACAGAAGAAATTAAAAGGAAGATTCTTTGAAAGAAGGAGTGCTGAGTTTTATTCAGACTTTTCTTATTACCAAGTGGTTTTGTTTGTTTGGTATGGGGTTTTGTGGTTGTTGTTTGTTTGTTTTTGTTGTTTTGTTTTTGGGGTTTTTTTTTTGTGGCTTTAATGCCGTCTGTGGTAATATTTATGTCCACTGGGCATGGCAAGTGTTACTCTTAGCTGCAGAGATTTTATTAGGCTAAGCAATGGGCTCCTGTTCCTTGGATGGGTAAAGGAAGGATACCCAGCAGCCAGCTCTCTGCAGGGATGAAGCATGGGGAGCAGAGATTTTACAGATTGCAGTGTTACAGCATCAGGTTGACCTACCTGCTTACAGAGACAAAGAAAATTGTCATTTGGGTGATGTTTATCAAAGGTATTGTATTGAAGCACCATCTCAGGACTGTGGATTATTCTTATTAATAGAAAGTGTAATCTACCTCTAGGAGATAACAAATAAGCAAAGTTCATAGCTATTATTACCTCCAGATACATTCAGTATGAATATTTCACACTGAAAGTTATCTTGCATTCATGTAAATTACATTGACTAGAAAATACTAATGGTGTCCCAGAGATAACAAATGTAAATGTAAACTATTCTAATCTTGTGGTGCTAATGTGTCTAGGGAAGGTTTATTACACTATGGAATTTAGATGAATCACAGAAGTGGAATGTTGGATAAAATTACCAGGTAGTGATGTCTTCAGCTGTGTGCCCAGGCAGGTGAATGGCAAACTGCAGGAATTAAGAACTCACTCTGCCATGAGAATCCCTCTTTCAGCCATCATCCAGAGACAGGATTCTCCACTTTTCTCTGGATTTGCCAGTGGGATCAAGGAAATACAATAAATTCTTTCTTTTATTTCTCCTTACCTTTGGAATTTCATTCTGTGCTTTTTTTTTTTTTTTTGCTGTTTGTATTGAGTTGCCCATCTCTGACGTGTCTGCTACAAGGAATGAATAAATAAAGCCAAATGAGCTGAATGAGTTGTCTGAAGAATAGTGTGAAATTCACTTGAAAAATCATTCAGCAGTTGCTTGAGACAACAATGAACATGGAGGCAAGTCAGTAGAATATTTATAGAGGTGTTCTCAGCATCTTTCAGACTGGTCTGCAGTGCCTCTCCCATTTTGCCCACATGGAAGTGGGAGAGCTTCCACTTTTTTTGCCAGGCAGCTATGCAGCCATCCATTAGCCAGGAAAGCTGCTCTGGAGCTCAGGGGAAAGATTTTAATTTTTTTTTTTATTAGCTTAACATGCTACTTTCTAAAATGAGTTTTTCACTTAGTTTACCCCAGGGCCCCCTGGCCACACTGTAAAGTAAAACAATGCCCTGCCAGACAGCTGAAGCCATTTCTTTGTGTGCTGTGTTTGTAGTGGAGGTGAAAGTGCTAGGCTAGCATTCTCAAACACTAAAGCCTTTCACCAGTTTGTGTTGGTTCTCTACAAGCCTTCATACTAGATTCACCAATGAACCACTTTACTGGCCAGTGGGGCTACCCCAGAGGTGCCTGAGTAATTCTGTCAGCTGCAGCTTACTCAGTCCTTTGGCACCTGGAAACTCACAGAGTTAGTGTAATTTCTGGTCATATTTTTCATATCCTAGTCAGCATCTGCCCAGAACTGCACTGACCCCATTGGGTGTTTCACAGAGGCCCCAAGCAGCTGTCAGATGGTGATGGTGTACAGTCACCAGACAGTGATCACTGCTCAGCTTGACCTGATTTGAGACAATAACCTTGAGAGCTAAGGCTCAGTATGGATTTCCAGCCCGGGTGCACAGGAGACAAAAATCTGGAGAGTGATAGAAGAAAACTGCTTTTAGATAAGAATGAAAGGCAAGTGCTGTGGAGAATGAAAACATTGATTCCACTTCTAAATGCTCACTTAGTTAGCAAAAATTATTGTCCCCCTCTCTTAGTTGATGTTCATAAAGTTATAGTTTTTTGAGCTTGGCCTTGTATGAGAGGATATGATATTTGAAATTTCCTATCAGCAAATGGCAAAGGACAAGGACTGAAACTTGGCTTGTTGATGTCAGTGGAGTTTTGCCATCGATATTCAATGGAGGCAATTTTCTTCCTCAGGCACATTGTGGATCAAGAATAAGGCATTAGTCCTCTGATTTAATTTTTTTTTTTTTAGTCACCTGCAGTTCAGAAAACGTATTTATCAATCTGGGACTTTAACCAAAAGGAAAAGGTTTACGAGCAACTAAAGCACGTTCTTCAAGATTTACAAAATGAATAAACTAGCAAACCAGTATTTATCCACGAATAACTTTAGCTAGAAAAAAGGATGAAACAGAAAAACAGAAGTGACATTATTTAAAGGATTTGTCCAGACATTTTTTTAAACACTAGGAAGTACTTGCTTTAACAGCAATAATATTTCGAGGTTATTTATATGGGTTTCTTTCTGAAAAAGCTGACTCCTACAGCAGACATATATAAAATAAAAAGAACTTTTTATTCCTTTACCTTTTAATCTTTAAATTACTTTTTGCCTTGATTCATCAGTCTATCCTTCAAACTTTTTTGATGTCATTAATAATGGTTCTTGAATATTATGTTCATTCTTAAGAGTATATTTTTTTTTCAAATATGTCATATTGCATGATTATTTTTCAGTCTTAGGCTCTTCACAGATACCATTTACTTTGAAGAAGCTTCTAATCCTTTCTTCTCTCCTTTCCTCTCTCTTACTGTTTTGACTTCAGAGAGGGAAAGAGGTTTCTTCTTTCACATTTTCCTTGACTGACCCATGAAAATGATGTATGATAGAAGCTTTAAAAAGAAATATGTCTGTTAGTGCCTTTGAAAATTAGTCTCTTTATTCTTAAGGCTGATGTTTTTTGTTGCATAGCCATGATATGTGTTTATTTTGAAGATTCAGTTACCTTCCCTTATTCCACTGCAGTTCTCAAAGTCTGGAGTAGAAGCACCAAACTTGAGGAATAGGCCTATGGAAACCTCAGGGAGTTCAATAAATCTGAGTGCAAGGTGTTGCAGCTGTGTCAAGGTAACCCCAGATATAAGCATGGGCCGGGAGAAGAGCTCATTGAGAGCTCTCTCTGCAGAGAAGGGACTGGAGGTTCTGGTGGATGAAAAGCTGAGCATGAACCGTCAGTTCATAGACCAGATGGCAGCCTGGATCTAAAGCAGCGTGGCCAGCAGCTGAGGGAGGTGAGTCTCTCCCACCACTCTGCCCTTGTGACATCCCAGGTACCAGGAGTACCTCATCCAGCTACAGGATACTCAGCGCAGGAAAAACGAGGATCTGTTAGAGTGGGTCCAGAGGAGTGCACCAAAGCTGTTCTGAGGGCTGAGTGCCTCTCCTATGAAGGCAAGCTGAGAGGGCTGAGGTTGTTCAGCCTGAAGAAGACAAGGCAGGAGGGACACGTCATTTTGGCCTTCCAGTACTTAAAGGGAGCTTATGAAAGAAAGGGGAAGGCACATTTTATATGGGCAAAGAGGGACAGGACAAGGGGGAACAGCTTTAAACTGCAGAGGAGAGATTCAGAGAGGAGAGGAGATCCACCAATACCAGTAAATTTTTAAATACAAACAAATAGGCTAAGTAGGATAGACAAATTCACATCTGATTGCAGTATGTATTAATTCAAGTCTTCTCAGTGCAGTTATCAAAACAGACTTTGGTTCACTACAAAGACTGTCGTACAGGAACTGTATGAATACATGTTATATATCTGGATTTGTGCTTTTGAGTCATCTTCAAATCAGTTGATGTTTTGAAAAGGATGTTACCATGTCATATTTACTTACAGTCAATTTAATTTTAGTAGAACCCTTATGTTTCAATGAAACTGTTTTTATTGCATTTGATAACCATCTGCCTTGAGAAGCATCTAGTCTATTGGTCTTAAGAAATCCTTTGATATCAGTAGGATTCAAGACCGATAGAGAGCCAGCTGCTGAAATTTACAGCCACTGACACTGAACAATTTTGATACCTATTTGTAGGTACTGATGCCTTTCAAACTTGATAGGCTAAACCCATAGGTCATAGAATCATAGAGTGTTAAGGGTTGGAAGGGAGCTTAAAGATCAATTAGTCCCATACCCTCTGCCTGTGGGCAGGGATGCCTCCCACTTGACCAGGTTACTCAAGGCCCCGTCCAAACAAGCTTTAAACACTACCAGGATTGGGGCATCCACAACCTCCCTGCGCAACCTGTGCCAGTGTCTAACCACTCTCATAGTGAAGATTTTTTTCCTAAATTTCCCCTCTTTCAGTTTGTACCTATTACTCCTTGTCATATCACTGACAAAGAGTCCATCTCTGGCTTCCCTGTAAGCCCCCTTCAGATACTGGAAGGCTGCTATGATGTCTCCACACAACCTTCTCTTCTCTAGGCTGAACAGCTCCAGTTTTGTCAGTCTGTAAGGGAAGTGCTTCACTCCTCTTACCAATTTTGGGGGCCTCCTCTGGACTTATTCAACTATTTCATGTCCTTCTTATATTGGTGGCACCAGAACTGTGTGCACTACTCCAGGTTAAGTCTCACAAAAGCAGAGCAGAGGGCCAGAATCACCTCCTTTGAGCTTCTGGACACGTTGCTTTTGATGCAGCCCAGGATGGGCTTGGCTTTCTGGGCTGTGAGCACAGTGCTGACTCATATTTTTCATCAACCATCACAAGGTTTTCTCCTCAGGGCTGCTCTCAATCATTTCTCTGCCCACCTGTATATGTGTCTGTGATTGCCATGACGCAGGTGTAGACCTTGCAATTCCCTTTGCTGAACTTCATGATGTTTGCAGTGGCCCATCTCAAGCATGTCAAGGTTCCTCCTCTGGGTGGCATCTCTTCCCTCCCAGTCAACTGCTCCACAATGTTTTGTGTCACCAGGAAACTTCTGGAGGATGCAACTGATCACTCTGTCCATGTCACTGACGAAGTAAACACTGAGATCAATGGATAACATTTTGATATTCACCAATGCCTTTCAAGCTCAATAAGAATCCAGACACTTTGTTCCAAAGAAACTTTTTGAAACTGGTAGCAACCAAGACCTGTAACTAGTTGTCTTGAGTTATGTATTCCAAACCAAGACACTAGTGAGCCCTTTTAGGGGCTAGACATTGAGACCAATCAATTTTGACACATACCTAAAGGTGTTTATAGCAATAGGTTATTACCATATCAATGTCAATAGGCATTGATATCTTCTCGTCCAGTAGGCATTTATTTCCTATGATCTGAGAATGATTCCTTTTCATATTGGTACAAATCAAGACCTAAAGATAACAAGACCCTTCAATATTTGTAGGTTTCAGTATCTACTGATTCTACAGAATTTTAGTGATTGCCTTGTAATGTACTAGAAATAAAGGTAATACTCTGTACTCCTCAGCTAAATAGTAATTGGTATCTCCCCAAAACTGAAGGGCTTAATAAGAAATTATGGGAAATAATGGAAGCTACTCTTAGAATAAGAAAATTACAGAATATACTCCAGTTAACAATAATTTTTCATGAAAAAATATTTTCTAAATGCACATGAATTTCCTGATAAGTATCAGTATAATTGTTAAAGATCATATAACACGTAATAGTAATTGCAATATAATTAACCACTGATCACTCCATTTCTTTTCATCCATTTTGCATATGTATAGGTAGACAGAACAGTTAAAAAGTTATAAAAGATTGATATTGATTTGCAAAACACTGATTCAAAGCAGAACAAAATCCCAGATGGGCAGCAAAATTAAAACTGCACTGTGGCAAAATAAAAAGAAATGTATTAACTTCCTTTTTTTTTTGCCCTACTTTTTCTGAAAGCCTGTAAATTAGCTGCTACTTACAGTTCTAATACAGAGCAAAGTATTTGTTATCCACTTAGCAGTGCTACTCATCTCTGCTAGGGAAAATATCAATGTTAGAGCACTTCCACTAAAAAGCACTCAAGAATTAAAAAAAATGCCAACAACTAAACCAGAAACAATTTAGCTTTGATCTAAAATCCAGCACTTGTATATAAAAGAAATGTAACTTGAAGGTTACTAATGCATTTTCTATGTCACTTCTATTTGTATAGAAATGAAAATAAAGTCACTTCATAGCAAATGCACTGATTATTTTCTCCTGTAGCCATATCCTTTCCAGGAGGACCTAAATTTCTCGCTGTTGTTAAGGTTTGCATTTGCTGGGCTTTACTGACACCGTTTCAGTGAAATAATAATGCAACAACACAACCTAGCACTCACTAGTTCTTTTGTAGGCAGTGATATTGTTCTTTAATACATCCTTAGAACTTGTTAGTGATATGCTGAAAAAAACCTAGAAAGTCTTACATACCTAGATATACAAGACAATGGGAGAATTGGGTCCTGAAAAAATGGGATCTTCCACAACTGCAGGACTTTGTAGGGCTCATCTCTTTCAGGCTTCAGTCAGCTCCCAAGCCACATGTTGGTATGTATGTATATTATTCACTAAAATATTTTTTTATTTCCAAACAAACACTGAGTTTTGGTAGTATTTTCTCTCTGTCTTTTTTTAAGAACTGAAAAGCTGCATATGATTGAAGAGAAAGGGCTGAAATCATCTCTGAGGACTCTTAGAGTCCTAAATCTTGACCTGGGTTTTTACTAGGATGTACTTCACCATTTTTGTTTATTTCACTGTATATATTTATCCTTTTAATTAAATTATGTGCTTGATAAAACTTCTCAGCTTGAAGGTTTTGTCTTCTGGTATGTTACAGGAAATGTAACTTCCTTCTCATGTTCCCCTGTGCTTGCATGCTGACTGGAGAGCCTGCGTGCAGTGACCGCGATTTATGGACGGTGAAGGCAGCACGCTTTTCTCCTGGGTCTCAGGGCGTGTCTCAGCAGGGACATGAGGGCTGGCAGCAGCCTGTACAGGCCGTACAGAGATTTTCAGGGTGCTTCCATGGATGTGATGAGACATCAGAAATCAGCCTTAAGTCACCATGAACTCAGCAATTCTGATCAAGATGAGATCTGTAGTCACTTGTCATCCTCTCACAAAACCTTTCCCCAGGATCCCTTTTATGTCAAGGTACCATGCAGGGAATGTGCATGCCAGTAGGTAACTGTGTTTCCCTGGAAAGAACTTATATTCTGTGCTTATAACAAGATCGTCAGTGCTGGTCTCTGCAAGCTCAGCTAAGAGGTCTGCCTCCATTTTTAAACAAAGTGAGGTTTGTGTTTTTCCCCCTCATTCACCAGTGCCCACTGTGACTTGCACAAATTCTGTCTGTACAAACAGTATCAAGTGATACATGTGTATCATTTTGAATCCTGAGTGGCCTACTCCTCTGAGAATGTTACCTGTTACCTGTTCTCTGAACCGTCCTATATAACTCATTTTATCATTTGCTAATTTTGACTCACAGAGCGCTCCAAGAGCATGGGCAAGTGAGGTTGTATGCATATTCTTTATTTTATTTGAACTACTAAAACATGATCTGTTTCTCTCTCTGGATACATTACATGGCAAAGCATAAACAAATCAGAAGCAGTAAATTGAGTATGGTGTCTGAATGCCTCATGAGGTTTTCCCATCATGTCAAGGACGCCTCTCCATTTTCCTGAAGCATTTACAGTTCTATTTGTTAAGAGCTGTGGCAAAGTCTGTACAGCAGTAATGTATACAGACTCGAGCACTTGGACATGAAGGAGAAACTGTTGGCTTCAATGACCTGTTACTGAAAGTGCATGTCTAGCAAGTCCCTTCTGTTTTACAGGTCATAAATAATGCACGTCCCTCAGGTGCACATTCTCAGCCTTGTGTGCTGTTTCAGAGTGAGGTACACATTATGTAATACAGAGCACGTTATGAAAATACAGTCTCTAGCTGACAGAAATGGGTGGCTGTATTGTGGTCAATGTCAGAAATCCAGTCTAAGCCTTTCCCTTTAAACATGTATGCAGACGCCTCAGTCTGGATCTGTTTGGTTTTTTTCCCAGTGGAACAGATGCATCCAAGTTAATTCATTACAAGTCTTAAAAATGCACATGGGCATGAAATTTCTAACATCAAGTTAGAACATGAAGTCAGCTTGCCTTCTGGAACTGTAACCGGTCACACACATCTCACTTCCTTCCATTGGTGTGAGGATGTGATGGCTCCAAACGCAGCAGGCAACAGCCCTCAAGGAAGAGGAGCAATTCCTCGAGTTCATCCCCTGGGATCTCCCAGCAAGAAAGCCCACAGGTCGTGACTGATTCCCTTGCTTTCAGCCTGTTTGGAAGGGAGTGAAAATAAATACCTACTCACCAGGAGTAACACTGAAGAATCCACATGGTCATACCACCTTCGTTTGTTGTTCCAACAGGAGTTGTGGAGTCTTACTGTGGCAGATATCACTGTGAATTAGGGTTACTTACCTGGCTCACCAGAGAATCAGCCACTGTCCTCTCTGGAGCTTGGGAAGCAGCTGTGTAACACCTCAGGGAGTCAAGTCTGTGCAACGAATACCTCATTCAACAGGCACAAGTCATGTTATACCTACAAGCTGAAAGCTCCAGCAGCAGTTTTCAGCTATTAGTGCTCCAAAATTTTTATTGCTAGTTAAATGAAAGCAAACTGAAGTTTTCATCTCAATGAAGTCTATAATTTTGTGGGACCCAGTGGCTACATTTTTCACATGGTTGTAGGAAGGGAATGAAATCTCTGGACAGCACTTATTATCCATTCTCCTAGGTGTTCACTCCATATTCTGATAAAGATCAGCCTTGGGCTTTCTGGTTATTGATCTCAGCCGAAGGGCAGATCTCTCAGATCCGGCAAGTGTTTCTGCTAATGTATTTTCCTTCCAGCATTAATACTCTTTCTAATTCCAACCCCAAGAAGCAGCAATAAATTGTAATCTGTGGCTTTAGCTTGTAAAAGCAGAGTGGACTGTACGAATATGTGTTGGACATCTTGTCACAGACTGCTGCAAAATCCAATTATTTCTGGAGTCATTATACCTTCTTTCACTACAGCTATTCTAACTGGGGGGCGGGGGAGGAAAATAAGGTTGAATGTTCACCCCAGTGTTAGAAAAACACTAAACATCAAATAGCTGACATGCAATCAAACTTGCCTGTAATAGCTAATGAAATGCACTGGGTAGTTTAAGTTTGTTATCTGAACTGGTAGGCAGAAAATACTGATGTATCTGTCTAGAAGTGAATAACGACAAAAGTTACTGTTAAATACAGTTGTGTGTCTTAATTGCCTTGATTGGGCTGAGTTCTGGCTTCTTCCTTGGGTGGGACCTTTGCAAACTTGTGGTTCTTCTGGTGGGCTCTTTCCTCATAGACATCACAACCGTGAGTGTTGGCTCAGCCTCCCCACAGAGACCTGCCAGGAGAAATGGGTTTGTACCCTGCACAGGGAAGGTACAGCCTTGCACCCAAGGTGGGTGAGAGATGGTGTTGGCTCCATACCAGGATACCACACCAAGATACCACTGTTGGCTTTCTCCAGGCACAGTGCAGCCATGTGGTCTCTTGGGGGGCTGTCCAGGTACAAGGAGTTTTACTCCGTCTCAAGTCTTAAGCAAATCAGCTGAGAGTACATAAAGACAGGATAGAAAAGAAAAAAAGCTTTGAGCTTGCTGTTCAGCAAATCTAATAGAAAAAAAGGACAAGCTCTTTTTCTGTTTTTAACTGACAATATTCTGAATTAATTCTTAAATATATGGAGGAAAGTGTTGCAGTCCATACAGGCAGATTTAAGGAGCAAATCACACTTTGGCATACATAGTTTATTATGTACACTGGCATTGTAAAATCTCAGTTAATTACTGTGAATTATTTGCTTATTGTGGCTCCTTGGAATTTATGAGACAAAGATCAAGTCTAAACAAATCTTTTTGATCTTTTAATGGATTTTTGTAAAGGCAAAGGTAAGAAAATCCCATCTGCATTTCTGCATATTTGAACATTATTAGAATGAGGTTTTCTTAAGCTGTTGATGTAGAAATGAAAAGGAAATTTCATTTGCATAAGCTGCAGAGCAAGTATCAATCCCAGCATTAAATGCTGTTACACAGCTCTGTGAATGATAATAACCCTTTGTTTCATTATAGAACTGACATCAGTTTTTCTAGATGATTCTAACAGAAATGTTTCAGAACCAGTTAGTGTTAAACAAATGGTCTGGCTCTTGGGTGACATTAGCTAATCAGATATAAACGAGGGCTTGAAAAATAGGATAAAAACAACTTAATTTGTAGACTGAATATAAGTCAAATGACTATTGCTTGCCCTTTATAGTCTGGAGGAGTTTTCTTAGAAACAAGCAAGCTAGATGAAGAAAGAAGACTGTGACATTTGTCTGGATCTGATGATTGTCATTTGAATTTGTATGCACCATATTTAATTTTTATTTTTATTATGTAGTTCAAGTTTATGGTCTTGAAGCAACTTAAAGGCACGAGCTAGCTTCTGACAATGGGCTACCAATTCAGCTCATGGTCATGCAGGCATGAATGTGAATTAGCTGTCACAAAGTTGAAGGGCCAAAACCAGACCAGGCCTGCACAATTTCTAGTGTGGAATGGAAGTGGTAGTGGGCAGAAACTGAAACAAAGGAAGCTCTGTCTGAACATCAGGAAATCCTTTCTTTTTCTGCAAGTGTGACCAAATACTGGAATATGTTATCCAGGGAGGATGTGGAGTCTCCTCCTTGCAGATACCCAGAAGCCATCTAGACACAGTCCTCAGTAATTTGCTCTAGGTGGCCCTGCTTGAGCAAGAACATCAGACCAAATAACTTCCAGAGGTCATTTCCAACCTCAGCAAGCCTGTGGTTCCGTGAAGAGGGGTAAGGACTCGGAAAGAGCCTACCTCATTTTTTATTACCTGAGAGCTAAAGGTATATAATGATGTAGCTTGGCATAATCTATAGTTCAAGTTCTTTCTCAGCATGCAAAACTGACTTAGATATCAGTAGGTTTGAAGCACCAGCCTTTGGCAGAAGCAAAATTTTCTGGTACAAGCAAGATCCCAGCAGCCTGATACCCTAAGCAGTTGCCTGCCCTGCTCATGGCTCAAGACAGTCCAGCCTACACCTCATTTAGGTTATAATCTTACACATCCAAATGCTGTTTCTTCTTGAGTGTATGCCTTTTCATAGCCCTCTGAAGCTCTCCTCCAACTGCACGTTTTTTAGTAGCTTCAGTGTGTCCTGCCTAAAAGATCTCTGCAATCCATTACTGTATAATATTTTTTTTTAGCAGAAGCACAACTAGAAACATACTGCTATGAGTGACACTTCTTAAGAATTAGAGTAACTGCTGTGAATGCTTATCCTGACAAGGTTCAAAGGGAATATTTTTGTTTTCTCTAACCTTTGGTAATTGGTAATTGGTATCATACTTTCCACAAGCTCATTATACTATATCTGAGGAAAATGGTTTAGAGGTAGACTTGGTAGTGAGCATAACACTTGGACTTGATGAGCTTAAAGATCCTTTCCAACCTAAAAACTTCTATGATTCTATGATTTTGTAGCAGATAACAAATTCCGTTCATGCTGAATCCATGCACACTGCAACAGCCACAATCACAACACAAGGTGCTGCAACCAGCAGGATTTGTTGCTGACATTTTATGGCAAGCTGAGTTCGGATTTGATGTGCAATGCAAGAAATTGATACAAAAAAAATATTTGCCACATGTGACCTCAAATTGAGCTTACATTTCAGAATGTTTTCCACATATTTATTTACAATTCTAGGGAGAGAAATAATATAATCTATGGAAAGATGCAAAATTGCCCAGTATATTTTTAGGAATTAAATTGTAACAGCAACCTGATTTCTTCATTCCATAGACGCTGTGCAAGCTTAGTTTGGATTCCTGACAGCTATTTTTGTCTGATGATGATAAATATGACAAGAAATGTCTTTAAGCTGGTCACATCAAAAAAATTCATGGACTGTATGTGGCATCTGATCTATGCATTTCATCAGCTTGGGACCTTCAAAACATCTAATTCAGATACATTTTCACATTGCACTCAGCATGCCTTTCATGCAGCAAAAGGCTGCATCTCAGAGGTAGGAAAAGGGGCTAGAAAAATATTGCTATGTTTGCACTGTGCTCTGGTTCCCAATTTCAGTCATGCCTCTCAAGTCTGCTTCCACAGACAGCTGCAGTTTCACAATGATATCCCATGAAATTCCTCACATAGTTAAACTTTATAAATCCTGCCCTTAGATATTGAAGACACTGAATATTTATCTGGGTTCAGAGATAGACAGGTAAATTAGTATAATCTCTAAAGTCATACAAACCATGGACACATTAGGAAGTCCACATGATGTGTAACTACTGGTGATAGGTGAAAAAGTAACTGAGGAAGAAAATTTAGATATGATTGTCCTATTCTGCTCTTCCCTAGCTGTTGGCTGTGTCAAAGGCAGAGTGGTGGCTTAACTGGCTCTTTGGTCTGACCCAGTAGGTCTGTGCTCATGCTAAAGAGCTTAATTTATTCAAGGTATTCCTTACTTATGCACTTTGAATTATTCCCTGGTGAATATGTAGAGGGCCTCGGTGCCTGTATTAGATGACTCAAGTTTGAAAGTCTGCTTCTGCTATAGGAGCCTTGGGCACTGAAGAGCCAGCACAGCAGAGGAACAGATCTGATCATTTTGGATCATTTCAACAGGATGAAGGTATACAGGAAATGATTTATCTTGGCTTTTAATTGCTGGCATGAGATATTCCTTCCCTTTTTAAGTAGTCTCATTGGACTCTCTTTGGACCTGCTGTCAAGAAGTATGAGATGGGGCCTGAGTTCTGGGTCTGTTTCTGTGACTCAAAGCTGCCAGGACCATCAGAGCACCACCCAGACCAGGGGCTGTGAAGTGTCTTTGCTCTAGCTGGTGGGTCAGCTCCCACACCCAGGTCAGGAGCAGGTTCCCCCAGTGATGGGAAGTATAAATGTCATCTCCCTTCCTTGAGCCTACACATCAATGAACCAAAGTTTTCTAGCACTGGAAATTCAGATTTAGATATCTGAATTTGAATGTTTGTGAATCAGGCCTTTACAGGAACTGTCTGTAAGCAAACTGATTTAATATTTATAAAAAGTTAACATCTGAAGACAATGAATAGGAAATATTTAACCAAGATGACTTAGATGACATTATTCTGGGAATAAAATTCTGCTTAATTGTAATTTATGTAATTTTAACAGAAAAACCTTTAAATCATGGTTAGTCTGATATAAATTTTATTGCCCTTCCAAGTGCTGCAAAACATCGAGGCAGACTCCAAACATCCCTGATGTGGTTTCAACCATGGATTCCTCTTTTTTTCCCTTAAGTATAGGTTTATTTTTAAAATTTTCTTTCCCTTTACACTGTTTTTTTTTTTTTTTTCTATCATGAGATCATATTTTCATATCCTTTTCTGAATAAAGAAAGTGAAAGAAAAGAAAAGCCAAACTCTCATATTGGCAGCTGGGATTTCTTGGGGGAATGAAGAATAAAAAAGAAAAAGGAAGGTAGAGCTTTCCATGGAGAGAGAATATGGCAAGATTTCTCATGAGCATTGAAAAAGGTAAAACATTAATGGAATTATGACAGTATAGTTCTCTGAAATGGAAAACTTCATTTTCTAATGCTAGTGTAAGTTCTCTCTGATGGGTGAGGGGGTTTGCTTTTGCACTACAAAAATATTCACAAGTATTCACAAGTAGTCCCCAGAGAGGGGAGGAAGGAAGGGAGGAAGGAAGGAAGGAAGGAAGGAAAGGAGGGAGGGAGGGAGGAAGGAAGGATATCACTGTTTCTATTTTAGATATGAAGACCTTTTAGATAAGGACAAACCAGACCCTAGTCTCAGCAGGTCTCAAAAACTACAGGAAGAGAGGAAGAAAGGGGAAAATAGTTCTTCAGCTCTCCTGGAAGCAGCTATTATCAGGCTGCAGCATGACACATGGAGACTTTTTTCTCCCTCTTTCCCTGGACACATCAGCCTAGCCAGTTGCCTGGGAGCAGGATAACATGCGTCACCTCAATAAACTCTGAGCTTTATACCCATATTTTTTAGTTTGTTTAGTCACAGAGGGTAATGTTATTGTTAAGTCATTTGCAGAATATTTAAATACCTGACAGCACAGCCTTAGCTCTGCACAGCCTTAGCTCTCGGACTACCTTTGTATAAGCTGGAAAATAAGATAATGAGACATTTTAATATATTTAAAGGGAAGGGGAAGATGAAGGTGTCTGTTTTTGTGGCTTCTTGGAGAAAGCCCTGCCACAACCTTGACTCTACAGGGGAGAGGTGGCCTGATTTCAGCACAGAGTGGGTGATTCCTCTGCAGAGACTACTGCTGTGACCAGTCCAGCAATTAATGTCACTGAGGTCAGCAAGCAGGCATGAGGTGGTAATGACTTTCAGTTGCCACTGACCTGCCTGGATCCTAGCCAGAGACCTAGAAATTGAAATTTTTGCAGGCTGCTAGCAGTCCCTTTAGCTCCCTTTTACCTAACATATTTCAAGCTGTGGAACAACAGAAGATGAAAAAATCAAAGGCAAGCAGATGTTGCAGGGATGATAAAGAAAGAGGGAAGAGCAATGGGAAATTGGGTTGGCAGGTAAGTGATGTGGAGAGATATAGATTTGGAAAGGAGTAATTTCAGATGTTTGTCACTGTTTTTGGTTATGCACCATCCCACATAGTTTTAATATCAAAAGATCATGAACAGTGTTTGGTTCTCAAATATATAGGGTGTTTTTCTTTCTTTAATGCAGCTGATTTCCTGATTTGCAAAGCAAGACTTTTTTTTCTTGATTGGCAATTAGTAGTGCTGTGGTGAGTCACTCCTCTACTAGTGCTTCACTTGCTCCCTTTCTTCCATAAATGCTTCTAAGAATAGCTGCTATAGAAATAACTTTCATCTAGGGGAATAGCCCAAAATAGCCAATTCTATCCCTAAAAGTTACCAGACTGATTAGTCATTAGCAGAATATTAGACTGGAAAGAACAAAAGCCTGAAAGTAGATAACAAATGTGTTCCTTATCAGTTCATTTTTCACTATGATTTATGCTTAAAAAGTGCAACAATTTCAGTAAGTTCGTATTTCTGTAGAAAGGAAGTAGCAGGAGGTTGATTTCCTTAAAATCCTTTAACACCTTACTAAAATCACATGTTGACAACATTGTGCTTACAAGCAAATCATTCTGTCAGAAATAAAAGATTTAATTTTCATTACATCCTAATCCTGTTGGTTTGGGCTTGGTTTTGTTGGGGGTTTTGGGTAGGGTTTTTTTGGGTTTTTTGGTTGTTTTTTTTTTCTTTCTTTCTTTTTGGAAAGCAGTACATGTATGTTCCATGTGCTGAATTTGACAGACAGCTACAGTGCTTTAATAAGTCATGTCACTCCAGTGACACCCATGGAACTGGCAGAGAAATTTTGCCTCAAAATCTCAAGACACAAGCCCCTTTTCAGTATAGTGTCAATGAGAGGAGGACAGAAAACATGCTTTATGCATCTCAGAAAAAAATAGTGCTCAGTGGACCAAACTTGGGAACTCAGCTCATCTAGATGCAGTTTTGTGTGGTCCTGTGCAGCTCAGTGGGATGGTCAGTCTCTTTAGATTCTGTGCTTTAGATAACAGAGTTTATTTGCTACTGTGATGTTTGGCAACTAGCTAATCTCCAGGGATTAAAATTTAATAACATTTTATGTAGCACTTTTGCTACTTTACATAGCCCCTTAAGAAGGCTTGAAGGCATATACTAGGCATAGATTATTTCTTTAGTCAAGCAATAACTACAGTGTTCTCTCCTCTTCCTCTGGGCTTCCACAACTAAGAAGCCCAGGTTATGCCCTCATGTCCTCTGGGGTCTCAGCTCACCTGTCTGTGAGTTCAGCTCTCCCTTCTTTACAAACAGCTTCTCAAATCCAGACACAGTGTAGAAATAGCCCCATCCTCATCTTAAAAAAA